>VDFB02063395.1:0-44367 GCA_007258455.2 Sequoia sempervirens | reverse complement strand
TATTCACGGGGCTTTACTTGTACTCAATGTCCCCTCACTGTTTTTAATATGGCAACGTAGGAATTAAAATTCCAGCAAACTATGCGTTGGATTATTTTTATTTTTATTTTTATTTTGATGGATTCTTCCTTTTAAAAATCATATTACAAATTTGTGATATATTTTCATTTTAGTACTATTTGGTAAATTTTATAATTAATTTTAATTTATAGTTTTAAGGATAATTAATATTTTGTGTTAGTATATTTATTATTTTGAATTAATATAATTAGAATAAATTCTTCATTTCTAAATAATTATATTAGTTGATCAACTTACAACAAGCTTTAATTTGGAAAGAGAGTACAAAATTATTTAAATGCAAGTATGCTTATTTAAAAAAAAATGATTTTAACATTCTTTTCAATTTTTAGTAATAATAAATTATAAAATTATGTGAATCATTAATTTTTCTGCAATCACATAATGATTAATTATGTTACTAAATTAAATAATTTCAAATGATATTTAAATGTAATAGAACAGTTTTAATATAGAGTTTGAAAGTTTAATTTTAAAAACAAATAAGATGCAATTATATATTTAACATCTATTATATATTTTATTTTTATATTAAGATTTTATTTTTAAAATTAATAATTTAGAAAGAAATTAACATTATTATATATTTCTAATTTTATATTAAAATTTTGTTTTTAAAATTAGTAAATTTAAAAAGTACAAATAATAATAAATCAAAGATCCTTAAAATCTTTTAAAAAATAATGACAATGTCTTATAGTAAATTTGGTAAATGTCAGTTTAATTATAAATAACAAATTAATACTAAAGTGGAATTAATTATAATTATATAACATGTACTATATTTATATTATCATACTTTTATATTATACAAGTAATTTCAACCACATGATATATATCATAAAAACATAAATATAATATTAAATGGTAATAATCATTAATTATAATAGTTACATATATGCAATTAAAAATAAAGGAAAAATAATTCAACCCAAATTTAGATAAGAGAGATAATTATATGATAACTTTAAGGTTACGGTTAGGGTTTGATTAGGATTAGTGTTCACTTAGGGTTATGATTAGAGTTATGAATCTACAATTAGGGTTCAATTAATGTTCACTTAGGGTTTCTTTCTTGTTATAAGTTAATTGAATGGTAAGTGTATTTTATAAAATTAATATGTCAAGAATTAATTTTAGATAACACTACATGTGATTTTTCATATGGTATTAAATTGTAGATTAAAATTGATAATAGATCTCATTCCTTCTTTTGCATTGTAAGCTACCATAATATATGGCCTTAAAATCCTATTCATATTTTGAGCTTTTCTAAACTATACAACACATTAATATATATATTATGGATTTGAGGGAAAATATTAAAATATTTATCTTAATTGAAAAATTTAAATGCAAGGGATTCAAGTACATACCTTTGCTTTTGTTAATGTTGATGAAGATACAAATCTTGATGAAGTGCCAAATTTGATGACATGATATAAAAAACCAATATCTTTGCTCTATGTGGCACTTGAAATTTTGTACAAAACTATAACTAACTCTACGTCAAATTTGTGACTTTGGACCTATTTTGCATCAATAAATATGAGCTTTGACACATGCTTCAGGTAATTTGGCATACAATATGTACTTAAATGCTCAAAATAGTTGGGAGTAGTATTGAGATTGGTGGATCTTTGTGAAGGTCCAATGCTTCAACTTTGTATCTCTCCCACTTGATAGAGGTAGAGAAGAATATAGAATGAGAGAGGAAAAGGGAGAAAAATAAATAGAGATATAGAGAGAGATAGAGGGGGAAATAAAGATATAGAGAGATAGGGAGATAGAGGGGCGATATATATATAGATAGATAGAGAGAGAGATAGGGGGAGATAAAGAGAGAAAGAGAGAGGGAGAGATAGATAAATGAGAAGAGAAAGACATAGATATAGAGATATATGGGAAGATAAAGGGACAAAGAGGTTGAGATATGAAGATAGATAGGGGTATAGGGAGGGAGAAAGAGAGGGAGAGACGGGGAGAGATAGAGAGAGGGAGAGATAAAGGGAGAGAGATATGTAGAGGAGGGAGAGAGAGAATATGGGGAAGAGGGAGATATATGTAGAGAGGGGGGGAGAGGGAAAGCGAGAGGGAGAGGCTAATATAAAGAGATATATAGGGATAGGAAAAGAGATAGGGAGATAGATGCATAGGGATATATATGTAGAGAAGTATATGGATAGAAAGAGATAGAGAGATGAGAGAGGGAGATTGAGTAGTAAATGGATAGAAAGAGACAAAGATGAGTGAGAGGGAGAATGAGCGAGAAATAAAGATAAAGATATAGAGTAGAAGAGATGGAGTCAGATAGAGAGAGGGAGACATTTCTAGAGATAGGAAGTGAGATGGATGGGTAGAGAGAGGGAGACATTTCTATAGCTGGAGGGGGAGGGAGGAATGTAGAGGTAGACATGAATATAGAGTGAGAGAGGAAGAGTGAGAGAAATTGATAGAGGTAGAGATGAATATAGAACGAGAGAGGAAGAGGGACAAAAATTGATAGAGATATAGAGAGAGATAAGTAGAGAAAGACAAATAGAGATGTAGATGGAGATAGACATAAGGGGATAGAGAGGGGTGGAGAGATAAATGTGAAGAGAAAGACCTAGATATAGAGATATATGGGAAGAGAAAGGGACAAAGAGGTTGAGATATGAAGATAGATAGGGGTATAGGGAGGGAGCTCAGATGGGAAGAGATAGAGAGAGGGAGGGAGAAAGGGAGAGAGATAGATAGAGGAGGGAGATAGAGAATATGGGGAAGAGGGAGACATAAAGTTAAGATGTGTCAATATTTAAGAATCCATGTTTATTCTGAAATTCTTGTAAACATTGTTAGTTTTGTTGAACATTGTTAAATTCTCAATTATGTTTAGGTATAATTGTTAGATTATAAAATGACCTTTTAGTTGGAACAAAATTATAGGTGACATAATTTTTTTTGACCAAATTGATGAGCATATATCCAATATTTCAACACAATTCTATATCCTTCCTATAACAGTTTATATTTATTTGCTTATTCCACCCAAACTCAATCTCTCCAAGTGAGGTGTAGGCAAGCATATATGCAATATGTGATGTTTCTGCTAGACGATACTTACAATGATCTCCACCAAGCATGCTTGTAAACTCATGACAATGATGTAAAATCTTTTCTTCCATGACGATATTGTTAGGTACATTCTTCCTTAATGACATCTTTAGCTACTTTAAATTTGAATTTAGAATCATCATCCAAGGTTGGGATATGATCCAAGAAGAGATCCTATTTTTCTTCTCTTTTTTGTATTCATTTTCCTCCACAAGCATGTTTTCCCAAGAGGAAACCAAGGAATCCTTGATGGTGTCAGGATCATCATAAGTTTATCCATAAGCATCTTCAATCTTGATATTATGTTTCTTTGCCTTCTCATTTTGTATGTTAAATGAAAAACCTTGGTTTTACACCTTATTTAAGTTAGTTAATCCTTGATTTTTGTCTCCAATAGATTTATTCAAAACTGTAGACACCATCCAATTGAATTATGAGATTCCTCTCTTCTTCTATTAGGATGTAAGACAAATAATTTGAGATGTCTTTTTGGATCTTAGCCATTCTACTTTCAAGGATATCCTTTCTCTATAAAGGTTTCTAAAGACTTGGATATTCCACTCTTTTAGTCTAAGTTTTATGAATTTTAACTTTCTATTGAATATGCACATCTTAGTGCAATGATCAACTGTTTGGGTGAGCCAGGAGTCAGTGACAACCATTTCAAAGTTTTGGTTTTCCATCAACACTTTTTCAAACTTGAAAGACACTCTTCTAGGGAATTTGTCCTTGTCTATGACCCTGTAATCTGAACTAGCTTCAAATAGGGTTAGAATTAAGGTTCAAATAGCTTTATGGTTAGGGTTAAGCTTCAATTTGGGTTAAGGTTCAATTGATTAAAAATAAGCATCTTGAGAGGGATATCTCTCGGCATATTTTACATATATTTTTAAAATATAGGTATGCTAGTATATTAAATAGTAATAATCATTAATTATAATAGTTACATATTTTAATTTAATCAATTTTTTTATATAATATATATATTAATTATAATAAATTTATATTATATAGAATCTAAACAAATTGACTATGCTAATTAAATTTGTGTTATATACAAATATATATTTCTTATAATAAAAATAAACTAGAATTTATGTTAGCTTAAATTTAAGAAAGGATTATGGAACAATTTTATATATATTATGAAATTATTTTTATGTCAAGTCTTCAGTGTTGCCTTTTTCCTTTGCCTGTTGAAAATTTGCTTGAATTGCTATTTTACATTTTTACTTCAAAGTTAAAATAATTTCAAAATTAAACAATATTTTATATAATAAAATGTTAGCACAACTTTTCCTCCACACTTTATCAAAATTTCATTTGACAAATAAAGCTTTGTATTTTCAAAGCTCCCTTTGTTTAAAATAAATTATAATATTATATTTAACATTTTATACAATGTAAGATGGTAAGAAAAATCAACACGCTTTGTGGGTTCATTGGAATGGCTGCGTAAATTTGCAATAGGTTTCATGTGCTAGTAGAGATTGTAGTGTGGTGCATGCAAATATGGGGGGGATAGGAAAAGAATCAAGCCAAATAGCTACGAAATGCACACGAGGAATGCTAACGTCTGGAAACAGGTTGAGCAAGGTGGTTTGGTTCCACTCCTGGAAAAACTTCATGGGCCTGATCCTAAGGCCACTGACTACTTTGAGAAGAACTGGAATAATGGAGAAATTATCCTCTTTGGGAGAAAGGTGAAACTGGATGAGCAAATCATAGGAGAGGTGACTGGAATTTCCACTAAGGGCATGAAATTTTATTGTGACAGAAGGTTTTTAAACAAGGCGGTAATCAGTTTCCCAAAGAAAGAAAAGGAGAAACTGAAGCTGGTCAAAGTTTCCAATAGCTGTTTCAAAATTGACTCCATCAAGGCGCTTTGGAGAAAGGTGCTCTGTGTCATTATGGAGTATATTACCTTGGATGGGAGATTCATCAGAATTTATGGTTATCATTTTTCTCTCCTTAACCACTTCCACCATAAGGTACAATTTTTTTTTCCTCATTACTTGTTCTATTGGTTGAGCAATAGCCTTGAGGACCACAAGAAAAATCCCAAGAGAAACCTTATTCTTCATCCTAGGCTTATTAGGTTGATCTATGAACATTTTCAAAGCCTATCAGCTTTATCCAAACTGGTTGCCTCCACAATGTCTGAGGACTATGATATGGATAGTGGTGGTTTAGAGAATCATTCTAAGGATAACCCAAAGAGAATTGTTGAAGCCCATCTGTCCCCTATCCTTTCTGGCAATAAAACCCAACTTTGTAAATTCTAGAACATAAAAGTTAACCCTGAGAATTACCCCAATTACCTGGCCCCTTTAAAGAAACTCGTTCTCAAGGGTTCCCCTACCAATAAGTTGGTTTCCTACTCTATGGACTCTTTGGAGGACAAAACTAAGAACCCTAAAGCTAGCACAAATTATGTTTCTACCCTTCCTGCCTCTTTCAGAGATGATGGAACCAGATTTCCCAGCTCCCCTAACCTGGATGATTTCAACCTCATTTTAGATCAGGATTAGTCTAGAGATATCCTTGACTTTACTAGAAGTGGCATTCGTGATATTTTTAGGGTTATGAAATGGGCCTATCAAGAAATCAATGATCTTAATCTTAGAAATAGGGTTCTAAATAAAACTTTGGAGGAACTGGAACTGAAGTTGTTAGCTCTGAACAATGAAGAAGGAAAACAGAAAATGAACAATACAGAGATGAGAGATGATGACATTGAGGACACGTATAAGACTCTAGAAGCTGAAATTGTTATAATAAAAAATAATATGATTTTTTTTGTGGAACAAAACCATAGAATGGAAAGGCACAATGCCATTATCATTAATGCAATGTTTGAAAAGTTGGAAAAGTCACAACAAGGCTCACTAGTTGTTGACCTAGAAGAGGACAAGGATAAAAGCAAGGATGCAGACCACGGAATATCAAAGAGGACCCATGCCAACCTTAAGAGGAAAGCGCCTCCTACTCCCCAGATGGTCTAGATCTTAAAGAGGGGGGTTTAGGAGATGAATGCCATGGAAGCTGAGACAACAAAAAATTTAAAGTCCCAAGTTTAGTTACTGCTGGTGCTTTGTTTGGTCTTTTTGCGAACTTTTTTGTGGCCCTTGCTGGCATTTTTTTGGTGGTTGTTTCTTTGCTATTATGATGTCCTCTCTACAACCTCTCTGTTTTTGGGTTCTTTGATGTTTTATTTCTTTTGTTTGTAAACTTTGTGGTTTCGGGTCCCTGTAAAACCCATTTTTTCCTCTTTCAAAAACATTTTATACAATGTAATTTTAAAAAAAAAAATATTATAATTATATTTATATTTATATATTTATAATACAAACTATTAAATATAAATATAATAAATTATATATATATTACATATTAATTTTTTATAATATAATTATATTTATCATTAAATATAATTTTTTTATATAATATAAATTGAATTATTATTTTATATTATTTTTAAATATAAATTACTAAAATACAAATTACATTATATATTATACTTACATTTATTATTATATATAAAATTTGATGATATAAATTCTACAATTATAAATAAATCTATAATTCAATAATAAATATACATAATTATCAAATATATACTTTTGTACTATAAACTTTTCTCAAAATATATTTACTAATTTACATTCTATTAAACATTATATACTAATAAATATAAATATATTATATTTATAAAATAAACATAACAAGATACTAAGCATATAAATATTACTCATATATCATCAAATAATAAATATACATAAATAGTGATATTTTATATATTAGATATATAATCTATACTTTATTTATAAAATAAATATATAAACATTCTACTATAAGTATATTACACTTAATATATTTAATTTAAATATATAATTTATAATATAATATTTCAATAATAATATATAAACATAAAATTTTACTCTTTTAGTTTTAAACTTAAATTTAAATTTGGAATTATGGGGGTGTATGAGCTCTGCTAGGGTTTTTTGGTTTTTGCAGTCACCCTTGGCCCCTCTTGCATCATACTGCGCATCCTACATAGGAAGCCCCTCTTTTCTTGTTTGTACAAGCACATTTACTATAGATTTTTTTGTTTTAATATGCCTTCAATAGGCTCTAACCCAGTAGTTCCTACTAGTGTTAGCAGTTCGACGACATTGCTCAATGACTCCTCCTCCAAACAAATGTCCCTAAAAATTTGTTCTGAAAGTCTTTCACGAGGTAAGTGGTCTGATTCATGAGCTGATGTGGTTTTTCCTTTACCATATTTTGATACTGCTTGTCAATGGCTTGAGCAATTCACCCTTGTTGGGTATTTTGTTGGGAAAAATCCCCGTGAAAGTGTGCTTAAAGAATGGGTTAACAAGGCTTGGGTCCCTCATGGGGTCCACCTTGATATGGTCCAAAATTTAACCAAGGGTTTCTTTTTGTTCTGCTTTGTAGAGGTCAATCATGTGTAGGCTATCTAAGCCCATGGGCCCTAGTATGTCCAGTCTTATTTGTTAGTTTTCTAGGTGTGGACCCGTGATTTTGCTGTCTTAGACGACACCAAGTTACAAATCCCGGTCTGGATTGAATTTCCTGGTTTACCCTTGCCTTGTGTGCCTTTTTGAATAATATAGCTTCCTCACTAGGGAGGGTTATTTGCATTAAGCCAGATAGGTTCTTTCAGGATCGACCCCAGAAGAGGGTTTGTGTGGAAGTGGACCTTTCCAAATATTTGAAAGACTCCATTGATATCCAAATTGGAGCACTCCATCACACCCAGAGGGTCACATATTTTAATCTACCCAACACATGCTATAGGTGTCAGTTAGCAGACCACAAGATTAAGGACTTCCCTTTGGCAATGCCTCGTACACCTTCTCTGCCATGAGATGCTGAAAAGCCTCATTCGACAGCTGCATCTATTCCCAAACCTGATGCAAAATGGACTATGGTTACGAACCGAAAGAATAATTCCATTGGTTTTGCGTCAGCTCCCATGACCTCTGAACTAGTGAAAGATGTTTCAAACCCTTCTTTGAAGGGGAAAGAAGCTTTAGTTGGAGTTGATTATATTCCACCGTAACCTAGGCCAAAGGCTACACCTCGACTGGCTATAGTCATGTTAACACAGCCGAATGTTTCTTCTCCTTTGTCAGGAGCTCAAAGGCAGTCTCGCAACCCTTCCCCTCCTAGGGAAGAAGGGGAATATGTTCATGAAAAGTGGAGGCTTTCCTCTTTTTCCATCCATATTGGATCAGTTCCATCATAATTTTTTGTAGAATCATTTCTCTTCTCTGAATGAAAAGGAATTAGGTTTCAAAAATATGGAGGAGTTTCACTCATGAAGTTCCTCTCATGGAATGTTTGAGGTCTGATAGACCTCTCCAGGAAGTATTCTATCAGAGATACCTTGTGTAAGTACTCTGGTATTGAAGTGCTTTGTCTCCAAGAAGTTAAAATTTCTAGCTTTTTGCTTGCTATAGCTTGTCACTCTATTTGGCCAGCCAGTAAAATATTTTATACTACTCATGATGTTGGACGTGGCAGAGCTGTCACCCTTTTGGCCCCACGGTGGCACTCTTATGTGGTTGACCACGGGTCTGATCCCACTCATCAACTCGTTTGGATCCTTCTCAACATTGATAATCATTCCTTTGGGATTATTAATGCCTATGCTTCTAATGATATCGTGGAACACTCTTTGTTCTGGCATTGGATTGTTGATTCTTTACCAGTTGCTACCTAGTTACTATGTGGGGATTTCAATATGGTGGAGATGGCATCTAACAAAGATGGCACTTTTCCATTCAAATGGATAGTTGGGGAAAGGGAGGCATGGTTTTACATGCACAATAAATTGGGGCTTTTTTATCCCAATATTGGATGTCCCCATTCTCATTCTCTCTGACACACTAAGTGTAATTACAGAGCTGGTTCTGACAAAATATTTAAGCACCTTGTTTGTGCCATGATCTCAGCACAATATTTTTTCTCTTTTGACAGCCCCTCTCTCCCGGTTAAGCCATTAGTGGATGTGACTTTGTTAGACCACTTCCCCATTTCTTTTTGCATTGAATGGGAGACTTTTTAGCCTCACACATATAAAACTCAATTTTTTTAAACATGTCTTTACTCTACCACAAGCCTACCCTTGCCCACATTCACAGAGTCTAGAATTTGGAGTGTAGACTAGCTCATCATACATGCTAGATTAATTGGTGGAATGAAGCTATCTATCACACGACTAGATTTCTGCACATTTATGGGCGCTAGCTGGCTATTTTTTGCTAGCAGTCTTATGAGGCTACCACCGCTGACCTCCATGCTACTACTGAGGCTTTGGAGGCCAACCCTTTTTCTCCATCATTGCAAATTAGGGTGGCAGAATTAAGCCACAAGAAAAAAATTATTGATAGCTATGTTGCTAGAGGTGCACAAATCAAATCCTAGTTACATTTGCTAAAAATTAGTGATCGTGCCTCCAAAGAGTTTGTTTTGGCTCTGCATGCTAGACACTCATCCTCGGGCATTAAAAAGCTCAAAGATGGAATTCAGGCGCTTTCTAAGTTGCTTGATATTATCCAGGCCTTCGTGTGTCATTATGAGCAAGTCTTCACTACGCAGGAGTTCATGCCTGTGCGACAGTAATCCCTTCAGGATTGTCTTAATATTGTGCCAAATAAGCTTTCTTCAACTCATAAATTTTTTTGTGACCAACTGTTATTAGTTGATGATTTCAAAGAGGCTATCTATTCCATGGTTGATGACAAAGCCTCGACAATTGATGGGTTCCCTTGTGAATTCTACAAGGCCATGTGGGACTATATTAGGAATGATCTGCATCAAGTTTACTTAGAAGCTTTTCATTCTAATTCTCTAGATAACTTAATTAATAAAGGTAACATAAAATTCATACCTAAGCCTGGTGACCCAATAGATATTTGCAACTGGAGACCTATCACGCTTCTTAATGTCTCCTACAAGATTATTGCCAAGGCTTTAGCTCTTAAAATTCACCATCTTCTACCTTAGATTGTGCACTTGGAACAAATTGGGTTTATCAAATCCATATTTATTTTGGATACTATTATTGATGTTTGGGAAGGAATGGAATGGGCCAAATGTTCAAACTAGAAAGTTGTGTTCATTAAAATTGATTTTTCAAAGGCCTATGACCACATCAAATGGTCATTTATTCTTGCTATGTTGCAAGCTTTGGGTTTTGGGCCCAACTTCATTCAATTTGTTCAAATGCTCTTTGCGGATGCCTCAGTCTGTATCACCATCAATGGCCATCATTCCTCTACCTTTGGACTCTTTCGTTCCATTTGGAAAGGGTTCCTGCTGGCCCTCTCTTTGTATGTGCTTGTAGCTGAGGGCTTTGGCTACCTCTTGGCCAACGTTGTTTCCTAGTAGCGGGTCAAGGGCATTTGTCTGCCCAACTCTCAAGCTCAGCTTGTTAATGGTTGTTTTGCTAAAGACTCATTCCTCACTCTTTTGGAGGAAGAAGATTCCATTGCGACGACTCTTGAGTGTCTTAATACCTTTTGTCTTGCTTTCGGTTCTACCATTCAATGGCATAAATTTTTTTGTTACTAATAGTCTATCTTGCCTTCTCTTCCTTGGTTGTAACAATATGGATGGAAATGGACTAGGCTAGGAGAAATTTTTTAGTTTCTGGGCATTCCATTTTCCTTTTAGGCATCCCTGGCTGAGCTTTGGCAAGCCATGCTCTCCAGGGTTGAGTAGAAGCTTGCTTATTAGATTACTAAGCCCCTCTCTTTGGCAAGGGAATTTTAGGTGTGTTCCAAAGTTCTGGTGGCCACCCATGTTTATTACTCTTCTTATTGGGCCCCTTTCAAAGCTGCCTATGGCAAACTTGAGAAATTGCTTAGACTTTCTTTGGACCTCCTCTGAGTCTCATAGAGGGTTTCACCATGTGGCTTGGGAATTTTTCTACCTTCCCAGAGACTCGGGAGGTCTTGGGTTGTTGTCTACTCAATGGCAAGGGACTGAGCTCTGTGTGTTAAATGGATTACTCGTGCCCTTACTATGGACGAGGCCTAGAAAATCCTTCTTAGGCATAGAATTCAATCCGGCTTCCTTGTCCATAGACCTACATGAAAGGGGATTGGCTTTCAAACCCTTCTAGTCATGGAAGAACCAGCCTAGATTGTGGGGACATTTGTGGCCAAAAGTATCTGGTGAACCTGGGAGGTTGTCAAACCTTGGCTCCATTGGGCTAGCTTTGGTTTTTGGGATGGACTTTCTCTCAACCAACACAATATTTGATGGTCACCTCTTTTTTCTTGTAATGGTCAGTCATTGGCTAAGTCGCCTTGGCTTAAGGCACTCAGGTTTCACAAGAAGGATATCTAGACCCTCCAACATATTTTTCATAGACCCACCATGTGTATTATGCCATGGAAAGTTTTTTGTGCCCAGTTCAGGCTTCATAGCCAGGATCATGCTACTTATGATGGTTTGGTGAATGCTATTCTTGTTGAGATACTTCATAAGCTGGAATTCATGGGACGAAACCTTGGTGGAAAGACAGGAAGTGGTATCCAGACACCCCTTTCAGAAATTACAAGCCTCGGCTCGGTTACAGGTGACTCTCACCATATTTTCCTATGATTCAGAGTTTGAACCAGAGGTGGCTTCTTCAATCTTCCACTCATATCCAGCGTAAAATATTTTCTTCCACTTGGTCTACAAGTGTTGAACCGAAACTTGCCCAATTTTCCTGGTGTATTATTTTCCAAGGCTTGCCTATGGGTTCTTAGCTTGTTCACCTAGGGGTCCCAGACCCTCATTGCCCTTTTTGTAGGAAAGTTGAGAGTTTTAACCATCTTTCCTAGTTTTTCCCCAAAGCCCAACAACTTTGGACTTCGATTCATGAATTTTTTTGGCCCTTTAGGCCAGAGCCTTTCTCCTAGCATATGGTGTTGCTAGGAGATTCTCCTAGATTTCTTACAAAATTCACCCAGCTTTGGCACACTTTCAAGGTAGAAATTCTCTTCAATATTTGGAAAGACAGAAATGCTTGCATTTTTTCACATACTCAAATGGATATTCATGTATCTTTATATGCTAAAGCTATGATTTTCTTTAATGTTCTTTGATAGGTTGAAGTGCAAGCTAACAAAGTTGTACTTGAGGTTGCTCACCTTTAGGTTCTCCTAGATCATTGGGGTAATGCCCCTTGTACTATTTCTCGAGTCCCCACTCCACCCACCTCTTCTCACAATCAGTCACCCTCTAGGGGCCAGTAGCAGAGTGGCTCTACGTGTCCCCCATTCCCAATCTCTTCCTTGGTGGAATTGTCACACTCCTCGGAAAAACACTCTCCTCCGCCGCTAGCTAGCTAGGGGTGGCCTTCTAGTAGTGCTTTGGGGAGCAATAGTAGCGGTTCTGGGTGGCCCTCTTATGACCCTCCTACTTCTGGCTTAGTTGGCTAGCCACTGGTAAAAGTTTTCAGCGTTTGGCACTTGCAATCTTGCCCTAGTGCGAGGAAGAAGATAAAGAGAAAAAAGATGCTGATGACGATTGAGGTCCTCCTCCACGTCACTCTAGACCCCGTTGATGTATGGGGGAAAAATTCGAATGACAGAGACCCTCCTGGCTCTACTAGGACTGCTCTGGCCACTTAATGGCCTTTTTATTTACTTTGTAATTTTGGACTTCTGGGCTTCGCTCATGTGATCTGTTGGTTTTTCTAGGTGCCAACCATTTGACTCTTAGGGTGTGCCTTTTTACCACCCATCCTTTTTTGTGAATATGTATCTTTATATTTGAATTAATATAGATAGCTTCCTATTCATCAAAAAAATAAAATGGAATTATTTTAATTTTGTATCTATTTAAAGAGAAATTACAATAATATGTAATAGTATAAGCTCCCCTCTTGTCTCTCCCTCTACCTATCTCTCCTCGTTTCTCCCCCTCCCTCTCTCTATCTCTTACCATCTCTCCCTCACTCCCTCCCTATCCCCATATCTATCTCTCTATCTTACACCTCTCTATTTGTCTATCTCTTTATCTATCACTTTATCTCTCCCTCTCCCTCTATATCTCCTTATATCTCTATCTATCTATCATTCTATTGATATCTCTCTTACTCCCCCTCTCCCTGTTTCTCTATATATTTCTCTTTCTTCCTCTTTATCTCTCCCTCTCTCTATTGTAAACAAAAATATTAGTATATTGATAATGAAGCTTAAATATTTACTTGATTATCTTCCTCATTATCAACTTTATTGTATAAATATATTAAGAAAAATGGACCAAATTTTTTCATAATTAACATTTGTAAAGAGGAAGTGTCAATTAGTCAAATATAATTAATGGTGGGTTGGAATTACACTAGTAATTATTTGATAAGTCTAGTATCATTCAATCAATTTGTTGAATACAAAGTAAAATGAAAAGAAATGTGAAAAGAAAAGGAAAAAGGAAAAAAGAAAAGGGAAGGAATACATTCTAATCATAAAAGTTTGAAATCACTTTACAATACAAAGAAGAGAATAGAAAAAAGTGAGAAGAAAAAGAAGAAGAAGAGAAATAGATTCCAATAAATTAAGATATAAGTTTTATAAAAATATATAAATTGTTTTTAATATTTGTGTATTCATCAAAATCTTCAATTATTTATATTTCTATTAACAAATTGATATTTTAATTAAAACATTCATAAAATTATTTATTTACTTGTGTCTTTTGGTGAGGGACCTTTTCTTTTTAATTACTATTTTGTTTGATTATATATATTGTTACTTTTTAAATTAATAAAAAATCAAAATAACTTTTTTGTTTAAATATGTATACAATTTAATATATAATAAAAACAAGAAAAATAGAGAAATAATATTATTTTAGAATTATACTAGCAATTTCCTAATAAATTTAGTATCATTCAATTAATCTATTAAAATATAAATAAAAGTTAGAATAAATGTGAGGAAAAGGAAAAAATTAAAAATGAGAGGAATATATTATAGTGAAAATTTTTGGCATCAATCAAACCCATTTGTTACAATACAAAGAAAAAAAGGGGAGAGAGTACTAGATTCTAGTATATTAAGATATAATTTTTAAAAGAATTTATAGAAATTATTTTTGATATTTACAGTGTATCTATCAAAATCTTCAATTATTTACATAATTTTAACAAAATGATATTTTAAATTAAAACATTCATAAAACTATTTACTTACTTATGAAGTATATTTTCATTTTATTATTATTTTATTTTATTATGTAATTACTTTTCAAATTGATAAAATTAGAACATATCATTTTTTAAATATTTATAAGATTTAATAGATGATAATTAAGAGATATTTTTTAATATTGTTATAATTTAAAAGTATAATAAAATTTTAGCCTAAAAAAATATCATTTTATTATTTATAATAAATTTATTGTTAATTAAATAAAAGAATTTGAAATTAATAGTTGAGTTTATTAAAATGGTTGAGCATTGTAAGTTTACATGATGTAAAATAAATTACATATATAATAGATTTTTATTTTAATAAGATGATTATTATATTTTGATTTCAACAAGATGATTATTACGTTGTTGTGCATTGACTTAAATAGTCTTACCTTTTTCTTATCAAACCAACTCACTTATGTATGGTAATAAATCCCAACAAATTAATATTTATTTATTATTTAAACTAATCTATATGTTAAACTACAAATATAATAAATCCAACATTCCCCCCTTATTACATCAATCTGAACATTTAGGATGAAAGATTGCAAGGACTAAACACACCAACCCACCTAGAAAACACCAAACTAACTCCATAAGTGGATCTTTTAACTATCAAACCTAAAAAATAATTATAAAATATGAGAGCATAAAATATTTCCATCCTCCATGCATAATGAAAGAACAACTCTCCTTTGAGAATCCACATCTCCTCCAAGTGTGTCAAAGTGATTTTTCTCATATTGCACATGAAAGAAAAAATCTCCTCCAAGAGTCCACTTTCCTTTGAAAATGTTAATATCCCTCCTTCAATATTGTGAGAACCAATCTCTCCTCTAGTGTATAAAAGAAACTAAAGCATAGTGAATACATTAACTACACCCACAAGTTTTTCCAAGAAAAGCCAAGTCCCCCTTGCTCCATGAAGGGAACCAAATTGAAATGGTACTTCTCAATCAATGTATCATCTTTTAACAAGAAGCTAAATCAAGATGATAAAATTCCCCCATCCTTTGATGCCTTCAACCTCTAATGTGGTAATCTTTAGTCTTTAGATTCGATAAATCCTTCTCTTTTTGTCTTCTTTATTATCTTCAAGATATCTTCTTCACAACCCTTTTTAAGCTTTCATTTTCCATACATCATGTGTGACATTTAGCATCAAATAAAATGTAATCATGTACACCATGTTCCACTAGGTAGTCAAAGTTTAAAGGCCCTGTTTCTTTGAAGATCACATGCAATACAAAAATAAAAGCCATATGTATGAATTATAAAATTGAAGGCATTGGATTGAACTGAAAGTGCACCTTATTATCCAAAATTTCCTTATCTCCAAAAAAATAAAACCCACAAATTATCTCCAAACAATTAGATTTATCTTATTAAGCCTTTATACTATAAAAAATTGAAACACTAAAAATATTCTCTTTGAATTTTTTATATTTATTCTAATTATTTTCTTTATGTGCTACTTCAAAAACAACATAATTTTTTTACCAAAAACTCTCTATTTCCACTCCTACTTTCAAATATTTCTCCTCCTTCATGTGCATCACTAAAGTTGAAACATTAGTTAATGAAAAGTTATATTCAACACCTTAATCAACAAACCCATGAACTACTAATATACAAAGACTTCACAAAATAGATCTTTAGTGTAGTGGTGTAGGAGCACATGGGTGAATGAGCAATCAACACCAACCAAAAATTTTTCTGTAGATTGGTTTTGGTTTCTGTTTGTCATCTCTCTTCTTCAGCTTTGTTCAGATCAGTACCTCTAAATTTGACCTCGCTCTGGTGATGAGTCGGGTGACTGTGAAGGGTGAAAAGGAAAGTTTAAAATGTTTATTGGTTTTAAACAATTAAAGGCATAAATTTAAATTCTATCATTTTTCTAGTATTTATTGTCACTTATAGATTTTTTTAGCTGTTGTATTTACTAATGCCTTGGTCAACACACATATAATGTGGAAGTATAGGCTGACACATGACCCATTAAAAATGAGGAAATGAAGATCTTTGGACTCTTATTTTATTTCTAGAATTATTTTTCCTTTCGTGCCTTTCCACCTTCAAGAAATCTATGAAGGAGAAGATTCAAGAAAAGACAAACCACCTTGGGAAAAACAAGGGAAGAGGAGGCATCAAATACAAGGTAAGAGAGGGCATAAGGGAAAGATAGGGGGAAGTTTTGTTGTGTAGGTAAAAAGAGAGTGAAGAGTGCGTAAATGATGATTTTGGTTTACCCTTTCACAATTCTTTGCTCCTCCTTGGGTTTTTCACCTAAAAGGAGAAAGGGGATTGGATAGGGGTAGCAAAATGTAAGGGTTGACATTAAAGACTAATGTTAACGAAATTGTAAGCAAATATTTTGGTAACCCTATTGGACACTTACCCTTCTAGGATCTTTCACCTAAGAGGGAAGGAATAGGGTTAAAAATTTATGTAAAAATCCAAAGATTAATGTAAAGAGGGATACAATTATGTCTAATTAAGATGTACAAATGTCTAATATGAAAATGAAATGATTTTATGATGCTAAACCTAAGAAATGCAAAGTGTTGGAAAACACATTGTCATATGCAGAAAGATGAAATAACTACAATAAATGCAAAATAGAAGCTATGCATCTGAAAGTGACTTTTCATTGATATTTTGGATTTGCAAATAAGACGTCTTCAAAAAAATTTCAACCTATTCTTCAATGATTTCCAAGCATTCAAAGTACCTAAATCTATAAAAACACAAAGAAAGAAAGAGAAATGTTGAATGCTATGGAAAAGGGGTTCGCCTTGGTCAAACCCCTTTTAGGTAATTAAACAAAATGAAGAAATAAGATGGAGCATGAACATGAAATAATAGAATTTAGTACCTTGCCATGATGGTGGATCTTGAATTGCTACAACAATGGATGAAAACCCTTGCTCTTGAATGCTTGATTCTTGCTTGCTTGACTTGATGATAATAATGAATGATGAATGAATTGCTTGGATAATGGATGGATGAAATGTCTCAATTTATAGAGGAGAGTTGAGAATAAGGATCATGATCAAGGGAAAAGATTAGATTAGAAAACAACTTAATCGAGGGTGGAGGTTAATTGAGAGAAGAAAGACATAGATAGATAAAGAAACTTGAGGTGGAAGATAAGATTGGAATAGAAAAAGAGGTTATTGGAGAAAATTATTTAATAAAAAATATTAATTTTATTTATTAAAAGGAAAGGTGAGAACAAATAATTAAATAATTAAAAATAATTGTTTAATTATAGAGGAAAGGTGGGGTGTTAAACATTAAATAATTAAAAATAATTATTTAATAGAGAGGGAAGGGATAATTAAATAATTGAAATAATTATTTGATTATAGAAGAAGAGGGAAAAACTAACTTTTGAATTAAAATAATATTTAATTCAAAATTGGGGAAAAGGACAAAATATTAAATAATTAAAAAATAATTATTTAATATTGGAGGGAAAGTGGGGAATAATTAAATAAATAATATTTATTTAATTATAGAAGAAAAGGGTGGTGAATAATTAAATAATTTAAAATAATTATTTAATTATAGAAGAAGAGGGAAAAACTAAGTTTTGAATTAAAATAATATTTAATTCAAAAGTGGGGTGGGGGGACCATTAGATTTAAATGCTTAATAAAAGTCTAAAAAAGTGTGAAAGTGATTTGCAACACTTTACAACACCTTTACAAGACATGTATTTTATTCACTTTTCTAAGGCCCAAGACCTAATGTGGATGTGTAAAAGACCTCACAACACTAGACCAAGGTGAAATTAAGTCCAATTTATCATCAATTATTCCCTTTTCAAGCAAAGTATACACTTTTTGGTAACACATTAAGCCCCCACTTTAGTGAGAGGATGAACTTGCTTCAAATTCT
This sequence comes from Sequoia sempervirens, assembly GCA_007258455.2. Classification (NCBI taxonomy): domain Eukaryota; kingdom Viridiplantae; phylum Streptophyta; class Pinopsida; order Cupressales; family Cupressaceae; genus Sequoia; species Sequoia sempervirens. The sequence goes on along the minus strand of VDFB02063395.1, from coordinate 26,057 downwards.
CGCTACATTAGCCATTCAAGCAAAGTCCAATCATACCAATGTTGATGACAAAGAATGACAACGATCAATGGAGGTTGCATGAGCCCCCAGGATCCAAGATCCTAAGTCAAGCCAACATAAGTATGAAATGACACATGCAAAGTGAATTATTTGCAAGAAGACAAGATACATGATCATGCAATGACAAGAACTAGGAAATGAGATGGATCAAAGATGCACTCACTCGGGGGCCACAAAAAATTAGGTCATCTATGGGGTAAGTTGTCCCAAAGAAGTGGTTTAGTGAGAAAGTCATTCCAGTGTGTCGGCTACCCATTATACTAACCATACCATAGTTATGTTCCTGATAGCATTGATAAGGAACCACAACGAAAATGCTTTTTACAAGTAAATGTTTTGAATGTCATGTAAAAATTTTGTTGAAGGGGATTTTGCTCTGTTCATGTAAGGTCTTCTTCTTAGGGAGCACTATGTCTAATTTCTCCAAGAGAGGACAAGTTAGGGTGTCAGATCCTTATCCATGGGATGCCTCATTCACATCAGGCCACTTCAGTTGATTGTTATTCCCTTGTCAGATTGTTATCCATGGGATGCTTTGTTCACATCAAGCCACTTTACTTGATCATACACTCTTGGAAGGCATCAAAACAAATGACACCACAAAGGAGAGGACACATCACAAGAAAAAGTAAATCACACCATGAAATTTGCAAAATGATGTTGTCTATGTATGCCCCCACTTTAAAGCGGTTACTACACCATTACTATGAGAAATTGCTTTAAAGTAGAAGAGGGATAAATGAAAGAAGACATGAGAGCCTACTTGGAAAGCCCTCTACCAAGTCATATGTTTCTAAATTGAGTTACATCATGAAGAAGTACGTCACATGTGATTCAACTTAAGACATGCCATCCACATGCCAAGCTTTCTCTTATATGTTCATGAAAGGTTAACAAATAGAAAAAAGAGACAATGACAAGTGACATATGAGGACAAGGCTACCTAACCTAGATTTCCCCCACTAAGGGCAAGACAAAGGTGAGCCGAGAATGGATGATGATATGCTACTCATTGCAATAGTGAGTGTGTTATGATCCTATAACTATTACATGGGAAGGAGCAACAACTAATGTTATTTATTTTGATAAGTAAAAAAAGTTCCTACTTGATACATATTTAATGAGATGTCTATCAGTTTAGGATGTACCAACCTAGTTAAGATTTTCTTGGAAGAATTGTTTGCAATAGTATTGATGTTGAGTGAAGGTTTGTTTGATGGTTTGATTTCTATGAAAGGACAATCACCAAGACCATGATTTGTCTCTTGTGTTTTAGGCTCTATAGGGGCATGGATACATTGTTCTATATCATCACATTATTTCCCATGTTGTTTTGTTTCTTTTGTTGGATTTGGTGGTTGTTTAATTTCCTCAAAGTTTTTTGTTTTTGGTTTTAAGTTGGTTGAACTGGATGCTTTTCAATTTTGTATTTCTGGTTTATCATTTCTCATTTTAGACTCTTTTGTTATGATCTTGTATTCTCCTATGGATAGAGGTATGAAATCAAAGGTTTTTTAAGCACCTTCCAATAAATTTGTGGCTTCCTTAATTTTCTTTTGTCTTTCTGTGTCATTTTTCTTGGTACTAATCATAACACATGTAACCTTGTTGCTTTGAGGAGTAGAGGGTGACTTATCATGACCTCCTATGACTGGCATCAAGGCTTGATCCATACCAAGCAACTTAGGATGCTTCAACGTGAGATTGATTTTTGGTTTTCACTTGATCGGGTTGATGTTTGTGTGTACCATGATACCTTCTCTATTAGGAGAGTTTATAGGAGAGAGAAATCAAGATGTTGAGCACATTCCATTAATGGGCTTTGTAGAGTAATTTCAGCACAAGGAGAGGAGACATCAAGAGAAGAAAAAACATCACATTCGTGTTTTTTAATGATTGGATACTTTTTCTCAGCTGTGTATTCATGGATGAGGGAAAAATTAGGAAAGGGAGCAAGAATATTCTCATGAATTTCAATAAATAGTTTTTCTAATCCCAAAATATCTTCTTCATAAGTAGGAGAGACACTAAGAGAAGAACAAGTATGATTATCATGATTATTTGTGATTATATCCCTTTGTCCAATAATGTCTTCCAAAATAGGGTAAGAAAAATAAAGATAATTTTCATGGGTCTTAAAGGTTTGATCATCTAACGCTAACATATCCTCCTCACAAATATTGTGATTGTCGTGATTTCTCACAAAAAAAATCTCACAAATAGGGGAGGAGTTGGAAGATAAATGTAGACTAGGTAGAGTGATGTTAAGAGATGTGTTTATGATCTCATTCTCTTGTGTCATATTAATATCCTCCAAAGTAGGAGAAGTTATAGAAGAAGAGATTTCAAGATTGTCATGATTCTCAATGGGTGTATCTTATAACTCCAACATACCGTCATCACATGCACAAGAGATATTGGGAGAAGAGGAACTATGATTACCATGATTTTCTATGCTTTCATATTCTTCTATCACTTTAGGAAAGTGTGGAACTATGGAGGGTGTCAAAATTTGTATTCTCTTGCACTAAGAAACTCTCATAAGTAGGAAAGAGATTGGAAGGGGAACTTTTAGGAAAGTGAAAAAAAAAGGTTCACCACATTTCATGGTTGGATTGATAAAGTAGCTTCATTTCTCATAGGAGATATCAAGAGAAGGATGGTTACTAATAATTAGAAATTTTAGTCCAAAAAGGTCTTCCCAAATTGGAGGGGCATCAAGAAAGGGAGGAATAAGATTCTCATGAGTCTTAATAATGACATATTCTAACTCTAAACTATCTTCGTCATTTGTAGAGAAGATATTTGGACAAGAAAAGGGTTAAGTGTCATGAGTATCTAAATCTACATTCGCATGTCTTATAATGTCTTCTTGAGTAGGAGAGATAGGATTTCCATAGCTCCCAATCATATCCTCCACACAAATGTGTTTTTCATGATCATGCATGATTTTATCCTTATTCACTAAAGAATTTTCACAAGTAGGGGAGGTGTTAGGAGTAGTGGCCATGATGTTAGTTTTGTCTTTCCAAGGGGGAGGAGGATGAAGACAAGCAATAGTTTCATGATATTCAATGATTGTATCTTATTTCACCAAGATATCTTCGTCACCAATGGGAGATATATCAGGAGAAGAACAAGTATGATTATCATGAATATTGATGCTTTCATCCTGTTGTGTCAAACCTTCAGTGGATGATCTAGGAGAGATGAATTCTTTAAGGTCTTCATCTAACATGTATAAGTCATCACTACTAAAGGGCTTGGATGCTATGGTTTTCCTAAATTGAATCAAATTTGGAATAGGTTCATTTGATGCTTTTTTTTTGTTTTCATTTTCTAATGACTGCTGAATGTAATTTGATCTAAAAGGACTAGGAACTAATGCTGAAAATGAAACTTGCAAAAATCTAATGCTATCCATGATTTCCATTGAAAGAAAGAATACTAATGCAAGTATAACATAAAATGAGAAACGAAATGCATAAAACAAAGATGCAAAATTTGCACTAGGACTAAGTCACCCAAGGTGGTGATTTAGTCCTAGTAAGGTGATATTTTAATTATTTCTAAATTTTCTAATGAATATTAACGTGTTTAGTACTATGTCATACAAATCTATAATGTAAATGCAGAATTTCACTATTGTGCAATGAAATGATATGCAATAATGCAAGCTAAAATGATCTTTCCACTAGTGCAAGTTTTAAAACCCTAGGATGAAAATTTAAACAATGCAATAACTAATTCAATGCAAATGCAAATGAAACATAGGCTACACTTGAAAATTAGAAGTAAATATGTTCAAAAAGAAGGTTCACTAAAATGTAAGCAAATATTTTGGTTTGACCCCTCACAATGCTTTGGTCCTCCTATGGTTTTTCACCTAAAAGGAGAAATGGGATTGGATAGGGGTACCAAAATTCAAGGGTTTACACTCAAGACTAACCAAAATGTAAGCAAATATCTTGGTAACCCTATTGGACACTTACCCTTCTAGGATCTTTCACCTAAGAGGGAAGGAATAGGGTTAAAATATATGTAAACATTCAAAGATTAATCTAAAGAGCGATATAATTTTGTTTAATTAAGATGTAATAATGTTATAATCTAAAAATGAAATGATTTTATGATGCTAAAGCTAAGAAATGCAAAGTGTTATAAAGCACACTGTGATATGCAGAAAGATGAAATAAATACAATAAATGCAAAATAGAAACTATGCACTTGAAAGTGAATTTTTGTTAATATTTTGACTTTGCAAGTAAGTGGTTATCTTCAACAATTTTTCAACCTATTCTTCAATTATTTCCAAGAAATCAAAGTACCTAAATCTATAAATGCACAAAGAAAGAAAGAAAAATATTGAATGTTATAGAATAGGGGTTTGCCTTGGTCAAACCCCATTTAGGTAATTAAACAAAATGAAGAAATAAGATGGAGCATGAACATGAAATAATAGAATTTAGTACCTTGCCATGATGATGGATCTTGAATTGCTACAACAATGGATGAAAATTCTTTCTCTTGAATGCTTGATTCTTGGTTGCTTGACTTGATGACATGAATGAATGATGAATGAATTGCTTGGATAATGGATGGATGAAAAGTCTCCTTTTATAGAGGAGAGTTGAGAATAAGGATTAGGATATAAGGAAAATATTAAATTAGAAAATAACTTAATCAAGGGTGGAGGCTAATTGAGAGAAGAAAGACATGGATAGATAAAAAAACTTGAGGTGGAAGATAAGATTGGGATAGAAAAAGAGGTTGTTGGAGAAAATTATTTAATAAAAATTATTTTAATTTAGGTGGCCAACATAAGAGAAATAAATAAAATATTAATTTTATTTATTAAAAAGAAAGGTGAGAACAAATATTTAAATAATTAAAAATAATTTTTTAATTATAAAAGAAAGGTGGGGTGTTAAATATTAAATAATTAAAAATAATTATTTAATAGAGAGGGAAGGGATAATTAAATAATTGAAACAATTATTTAATTGGGGAGATAAAGAAAGGATAAACAATTAAATAAATATAACATTTATTTAATTAAAGAGAGAAAAGACTAATGAATAATTAAATAATTGAAATATTATTTAATTATAGAAGAATATGGAAAAACTAACTTTTGAATTAAAATAATATTTAATTCAAAAGTGGGGGAAAATGAAAAAATATTAAATAACTAAAAATAATTATTTAATATTGGAGGGAAAGTGGGGAATAATTAAATAAATAATATTTATTAAATTATAGAAGAAGAGGGAAAAACAACTTTTGAATTAAAATAATATTTAATTCAAAAGTGGGGGGGAAAGGACCATTAGATTTAAATGCTTTATAAAAGTCTAGAAAAGTGTGAAAGTGATTTGCAACACTTTACAACACCTTTACATGACATGTATTTTATTCACTTTGCTAGGGCCCAAAACCTAATGTGGATGTGTAAAAGACCTCACAACACTAGACCAAGGTTAAATTAAGTCCAATTTATCATCAATTATTTCCATTTCAAGCAAAGTATACACTTTTTTGCGATACAGGTTGCACACAAGTATAGAAGGGGGCTACACCATGTGAAGGAGAGGCTTAACTGGAGTCTTGTGAGTGAAATCTTCACTTCCCATTTCATAGCCAATTTAAATTCAAATGAATGGAGGATGTGAATTGATGCATCAATATTTAAAATATCTAGATAAGAAGTGAGTGTAGGGGCATCCAACATGTAAGGAAATAGTTTATGGGAATGATAGTGTGGAACGATTCATATAATGAGTTGAAAGAAGGAAAATTATAGGATATTGGCTACACAAATTGATGAATGTTGAGGATAACGTATAAGAAGATGGTATTTCTTTTTTGGAAGGCTAAGCCACAACAATGGTATAACAAATGAAGTTTCTTGATGAACATTAAAGCCAAAAATTACTAAGGTACGTTTATACATAGATAGAGTAATATGTATAGACCAACAAGAAAAAAAAATAGGCATCACCATCCAAACAATAGAGGAGATAAGAGAGATAAATGATGAAATAGTTTGAATATTGTAATGTAAATTTCTTGTTAAATTACATATCTAAAGAATGTACGTGAGTTTTAGGTATTGGAATTGAGGTGGAATGTGACCAAGAAGGTCATGTAATTGAAAATTGAATTGATAAAACTTGAGTTTTCTTGCAGATTGTGTTTCATTGGTTGATGAATTTGGGCGAAGTTTTTCCTAAAAAAATATTTTTTTTTTGAGTTATTGTACAGAGGGGAGTGGATTTTTCCACCTTGCATCCATTGGTATTAGAGAAGGTAGTCTTGAGAGTGGAGAGGATTCACTAGGACCTGCAGGTGTTATGTGAATAGATCACCGATCGAGAGGCAATTCATACTTAGAAGAAAGTGTGTGAAGAGGTAGAGAAGAAGCTCAAGAGGGTTGTTGTGGGTAGAGGAGTCCTGAGCAATGGAGAGTTTGAAGCCACAAAGGAATTTTTTTTTAGAGTGATGACAAAATGTGAGTTGTGAAAGATTGTAGCATACAATATGGGTTGGGTCATGATGAGACCCGTGCAGATACTATTTTGGGACCAGTATTGGGAGAATGTGGAGGATGAAATTTTTGAAGTGATCGAAAAGATGGTTCAAGGAAAAATGGAAAAGAGTGTTGGGAAGAGTGAGAGAAAAGTGGTGAAAAGGAGTGAGGCAAACAAAGAGGACTATGAAAAAGAGTATTGTAGCCTGAATTGGGTGAAGAAAGATGACGAGATAAGAAGAAAGAACTAAGGTAAACAACATAGAGGTAGCAACAAATGGAAAAGGTGAAGCAGATTTGTTTGCACAAATGATGACAATTAAGGAGTGGATGTTGAAATTGTTGGGAATAGGATGCCATTTAATTGCAATCCTAAACATTATTTCATGTATTTCCTAAGTCCTTGGAAAGTGTTCCCCAAAACTAGGATTAGAAAGAGATTAAATTCAAATGAAATGAACATGTAAATTGACATTTGTAATTAATTCTAAATGATAGGAACATGTGGGGATGCCCATGAATAGCTCCTACAAAATAGGAGCACATGGGGCACCCACATGGAAGGTGGAACTCACCTTGAGTTAAGTTAACTATTTGGAGAAAAAGATAACACTTCAGTAATGCATGTAAAGATCCTAGAAGTTAGGGATTGATGTTTACATGCATGGAGTTTAGTTTAGTTTAGTTCATTCAATTTTAATTCAGCTATGGTTTAGTTATCTTCATTGCATGTATAGTTAGTTTTTGAATGCTAGTTGACTTTAGTTGACTCGAAATGCATGACTAATGACTTGAGTTGCATGAAAGATAATAGGTGATACATTTAGTTAAGTAGGGATGATCAATCATGCATCCTATTTGCATGAATTGATGGAGAGATATGTTTCAGTTAACAGAGATTGACTTGGACCCACCTTGGGTGCCCAAGTTGGCATCTTGAGTTAACACTTTTGCATGATAAGATATTTTATAAGGCTAAGTTAAGTGGGCCCATTCTTGGGGCCAACTTTGAGGATAAGCTTAGAAGATATCTTTGAAATCAATGTTGAGTTATGACTTTAGTTTGGGATGCCCAAATGGATGGACTTGTTTTGACATTGTTCTTCACAGTAGAACTCTACTTGCAAAGAATAGGCGTGGGTTTTGTGAGATAAGCATTGTGCTTTGTAATTGTAAATTTTTGGAGTTTACAAGGCTCATTATTTGTCTATTTATTGCAGCAAGTTGAAGAGAGTTTATCAAATTTTATTGTAGGTTGTGAAGAAGAATTGTTGAAGGAAAAAGAAGCATCTCAAGCAAGGATTGGAATTATTGTAATCTTATTATGAGATTAAATGATACATTGATTCTTGGTGGAACCTTTAAGCCCAAGTTGGCATCTTGGAGTTAACACTTTTGCATGATAAGATATTTTATAAGGCTTAATTAAGTGGGCCCATTCTTGGGGGCCAACTTTGAGGATAAGCTTAGAAGATACCTTAAGAATCAACGTTGAGTTAACTTTCAGTTTGGGATGCCCAAATGGATGGACTTGTTTTGACATTGTTCTTCACAGTAGAACTCTACTTGTAAAGAATAGGCATAGGTTTTGTGATATAAGATTTGTGCTTTGTAATTGTAAAATTTTTGGAGTTTACAAGGCTCATTATTGTCTATTTATTGCAGCAAGTTGAAGAAAGTTTCATCATCAGGTTGTGAAGAATAATTGTTGAAGGAAAAAGAAGCATCTCATGCAAGGATTGAAATTATTGTAATCTTATTATGAGATTAAATGATACATTGATTCTTGGTGGAATTTTTTCCTGAAAGGGTTTCTCCATGGTACATGTTGTGTAACTTCTTTCTTCTAGTCTTATTCTTCTACAATGTCTACTTCTACAAATGGTAAACTGAATCTAAACATATAATCATCCACAAAGAAATTTTAACAAAGAATACTTAATTACATCTACAACTACAATAGTTTTAAAATGTATTAAGCTACACAATTACCTCCATTTTCAACACTTGGTATCAGAGCTAACAGTTGGGTAGAGTTTGGGATGCCTTTCTCATAAAAGTTTGAAGGTTTTTTGGCTATAGTGGGAGCTTTTACTATTGTGTTATTGCTGATTTTGGAAGAAATGTTTGTTACAATGAGTTTTAATTCTCGTTTAAATAGTGAAAGATTCAATGGATCTAATTATGAGATGGGGAAACTAAAAATGGAGGATCTTCTTGAAGAGAGAGATCAATGGTTAGCTATTGGTAATGAGACAAAGTCACCTACAATAATGTCTGATGAGGATTGGGCTAAGCTTGATAAGAAGGAAAGAGGGACCATAAGATTATGTCTTGCTGATGTTCTTCTCTTGAATGTTTCAGAAGAAACTACTGCATATAAGTTGTGGAAGAGAATAGGTGATATTTATCAAACTAAAAGTCTTACTAATAAGTTGTATATGAAAAGACAGTTGTATTCTTTACAAATCAAAGATGGTGATTTTGTTTCAAATAATTTGAATGATTTTAATTTGATTCTAAATCAATTAGCATCTATAGATGTAAAGCTAGAAGATGAAGATAAATGCATTTTTTTCTTTGTTCTTTACCATAATCTTGGGAAAATCTAATTGTTGCTATCAGTGGTAGTGGTGCAAATCTGAACATGGACGATATAATTCCTACTCTTCTATTAGAGGAGATGAGGAGGAAGTTTAAAATAGAAATCCAAGATGCTTTGTTTGTAAAAGGTAGGCCTAAGAGAAAGGAACCTAAGGGAGACAAGGAAGGGAAGGGTAAATCAGAAGGATGGAGTAAGGTAAAATGTTGGAACTATGGTAAACCAGGACATGTGAAGAAGGATTGTCAGAACAAGAAAAAGAGTTTTGATTCTTCTACAAAGGAATCCTTGGATGATGGTAATCATGCTTTGATCATTTCATGTAAAAATTTAGTGATGATGTGCTTTTCTTGATTTCAAGAGTGATCTTCATGAGGAGGATGGTAGTTTATCGGATTTGATTGCAGTTGTGAAGAAGAATTGTTGAAGGAAAGAAGCATCTCAAGCAAGATTGGAATTATTGTAATATTATTGTAATGGTAAAATGAATCTAAACATATAATCATACAAAAAGAAATTGTAACAAAGAATACTTAATTAGATATATAGATATAATAGATTTACAAAGTATTAAGCTATACAATTGCCTCCATTTTCATAGAAACTTGAATTTGTAGCAAAAGGAGAAGAGTGAAAAGTTGCAACTAACAAGGAGGTGGAAGATGTTGCAGTGAAGTTTGATGTTACTATTGTGAATGAAGATGAGGTAAATCATCTTTGTGATATATTGTTTTTTAATGCAGTAGTGAAAGGTGAATTGGATAGAGGACAAGATCCTATAGTAGATGTTGTGTGGTTGTGTATAGGGTTGGTTGAGGATGTTATAGGGGCATGTGCAGGATCATGGTATGCCAAACGCACCCTTTAAGTGGCAAAAATTCAGAAAAATCTGTTAGGAAACTTGACGAAAATATTTGAATAAGTTATCTATATTATTTCAAAATATGTAAGAATATAATTTGTAGAAAATTAAATTTAGTTTATAAAATACTAGGTTTATTTAAAAATAAATAAAATCTATTTGGTGAAAATTTGAAATTTCAATGCAAGAGTACTTAAATTTCAGGGAAAAAATAAGAAGTAGGTGTCTCATTCCACCACCTAACCATAATAAAATGATAATATTTTTTTGTAAGATTTTATATATAAGTAGAGATTCATGTCCGGATGTGATGCATATTTTTTGTAATTTTTTTCCAAGTAAATAATTAATTATGAATTTTTATTACAACTTTTAGAAAATATAAAACTCGTCTGTCTCAATTCACCTTAACTTGGTCAAAAATTCATGAAATTTAATTTTTATTTTTAATCCTATAGTATGTAAAACATAGAATGTGACGCATGTTTTGGATTCAAAAATATGATACGTTTGAAAGTTATAGATGTTTTTCAATCAGCCTATCGATCAGGACTTTAGTCATAATTCTAATAGAAAATGAATAATAATTATTTATTAAATTTAAATTAAATCATAATTTATATTTTTGGAAAGCTGAGAATCTCCTCTAAAAACCCCTTTCATTTCATTAATTTTGGGTGAAAAAAAGTAGTCACCACATACCCTACAAATATTGCCACTTTTTGGCATACCATGATCCCAAGCATACCCATAGGATATTGGTTGAGGTGGACGATTAGAGGTGGGTTTGAACCCATGAAAGAGGAGAAGAGTGTGGAACATATTTGGTGAAGGAGGTAAGGATTTTGTGAACATGAGTCCATGAGGGGGAAAAGGAGGAATATGCAATGCTATTGGAGGGAGGTGGTGTGTGTTCTAGCATGATGTTGGAAAAAGTGAAAGAAGGATTAATCTTGAGCACTTGGATATCAAAGGAGTACATTGTAGGTTGATGGAAACCTTGAAGAGTAGTGCAACTACCCCACTATGCTATTGTGAGCCTATGCTCACAATCTTTCTACTCAAAATTTCTAGTGCAAGAGCACACAGGTGAATGAGTAATCAACACCAACCAAAAACATTATTGATTTATTTTTTGTAGTTTTGGTTTTTCATCTCTATTCTTCAGCTTTATTGAGCCTAGTATCTCCAAATTCAAACTCGCTCTGGTGATGTTTCAGGTGACTATGAAGGGTGAAAATGAAAGTTTAAAATGCTAATTGGTTTTAAATGATTGCAGGCATAAATTTAAATTCTATCATTTTTCCAGTATCCATTGCCACTTAAGTATAGAATTTTGTCAGATGTATTTACTTACTCCTTGGTTGACACACATGTAATTTGGAAGCATAGGCTAACACATGACCCATTAAAACTGAGGAAATGAAGAGTTTTGGACTCTTATTTTAATTCTGAAATTCTTTTTCTTTTGGTGCCTTTCCACCCTCAAGAAATCTGTGAAGGAGAAGATTGAGAAAAAAGAAAAAAATACCTTGGGAAAAATAGGGGAAGAAGAGGTGTCAGTTACAAGCGAAGAGAGGAAATAAGGGAAAGATAGGGGGAAACATTGTTGTGTAGGTAAAAAGAGAGTGAAGGATGAAGACAAGTATGAAAGGGGGCTATGCCATGTGAGGGAGAGGGTCAACTAGAGTCTTGTGAGTGAAGTATTCACTTACCATTTGATAGACAATTTAAATTCAAATGAATGGAGGCTGCAAACTAATGCATCAACATTAAAAATGTCCAAATAAGAAGTGAGTAGAGGGACATCCTGTTGGTAACACAATGCAAACAATTGAGAGGGCGGGTGAATCAATTGTCCTAGAAATTTAAAACTTATTCAACTTACTAACCTTATTCTCAAATCTAATTAGTAAGCATGAAAGAATAAATCATCAACACATTAGAAAAACACATAACACAAATATTTTTTTACGTGGAAACCCTGTTAGGGGAAAACCCATGGTGGAGGTTAGTCCACAAGATTATACCCTGTTAAAAGTATAAGAAATGAAAATATGGGGAATGCACTTGCATTTAGGCACACTTCCTAGAGCTCACTACTCAATTATAAGAGGGCTAACTATCCAAAGGAAGACACACTATCTTACAGAAAGAATTAGATTACATTTGTAGGGATTTGAACTTATAGAATAACATCTATTAATGCTTGATCACATTTTTGGTAAAGCACATGAACACTTCTTTGCTCTTCTTCACACCTTGCTTTGCCTTCAAATGATTTAGATCAATATTCACACACATACACAAATAAGAACACCTCAATTTGAATAAGCAATCACTCTTATATATCTGCAACAAGAAATTTCATCTCTACATGTCGACTTCAACAAAATAATAAAATGAATATAAACTGTTTACCCAAAATACTAAAGATTATTAATGTGAATCAACCAAGTTCGGCCACAACTGTAAGAACTCGACCCTTCGGTAAAATTAAAATTTTCATACTTTACATCCTACAAGTATGTAAATGTGTTAACATGACATTGCAAATAAAAATTTTCCTTTTCTTTATTGATAATTCATGAACATGTCATATAAATTTACAATAAAGATTCCATCTGAATATAATAACTTCAAAATTACATGAAACAAGAACACATACCTTAACTAACATAGCTCTAATGAGCTTTAGAAAAAATAGTAGTAAGAAGGTCCAGGAGTCCTTCCTTTCAAATTTTGGTACACCGGCCACTTGTTGTGGAGGAGAAACATCACTCAAGTGCTTTTCCGCCAACCACAGACTTATAATGCGGTCCCCTGCACACCTATCATTAGATAGATGGCCCTACCTTCGAAGAAGAGATTGCTAGGGTATCTTATAATGATTACCAACTGAGCATAGTGTTGTGTTCCTACATAACTAGGTCATGTGCATATGGAAACTCTTGAACTAGTATGTACTTCAGGATCACAATGTTGTTTCACACCTAAGTGGATGTTGTACATTACACTACTTTGGCCAAAGTATTCTCATTTAGTACTTCAAATGAAGGTCATCTATCATATACACTACTCATGGCCAATTTGACTTAAGGCTTCCTTACTCTACGCGTAGGTTGGTCTATTCGAGGTAGTTCATACCCTAGACATCCTACATCAAACTGACCACTAGAAATGAGAACAACATAGAAAGTAATCTCAATTTCCCCTCCTATTCTGGACATCTTCATCAAAGGAGTATCATTGGCATAATTAAGTTAATCTAATAACTTAAGCTATGATCATTACTTCATAGAATGCCCTCATATCCATCCTAGTAATTAGTAGGTTAGTCCTTTTGAGGTAGTGCATACCCTAGAATTCCTACATCAGGCTAACTACTAGAAAGGAGGACAACTTAACGAGTACTCACAATTATCCCTCCTAAATTGGACATCTTCATCTTGGAGTTTCATTAACTTGACTAAGTTAATCTACTAACTTATTTTGATCGGTACATTATTAAAAACTATCATTTCTTCCCTAGTAATTAATAGTTACCTAAAAACATACACTCCTTATATGGAGTTCATAGCAATTCACTCCTTATTGTATTTATGAACCTAGCGTAATTCGTACACTAATGCAAGCAGGTGCAAATAGTAGTAAACATGCAATACCATTTTTCTTAAATCACAAATTGCTCCTTGGTCATGCAATTTAAAAGCAATTCCTAATCTTTTCCTAATTAGAGTTTATTCTTTCATAATTTCATTTAGAAAAACATTCTAAAATATGAAGAATAGAACTAATTACCACTTCCTATCCTTATACATTCAGAAGATATGATTTCAGACTTTTATTTAGAAACTCATCCAAAAGAATGAAAGAAGAATATAATGCATAATGAAATTGAGATTTGTATTTAGGATTTCTAGACTATGAAAAAGAATAGCATGCCTGGTATATGCTTTTCCCAAAAGTTATTGAACTCAGGTATTTTGCACAACACTTCCAGCCCTTCGAATTAGCTTGGCAAAATCCTCTTTCCAATTTCAACCTTTATCACAAAAAAATTCCTCTTCAACTTCACTAAAATTCACTTACTATTCTCTCTAAAATTCTCACTCAGAAATGTGTAATTCAACTAGTAAAAGCACAGTTGAATTGAGGAATAAAAATTCAGAAGAAACAATGGTGAAGAATTCATAATTCATAGCACTTAGGAAATTATAAATCTCTCTCAGAAATATAGAAATACCACAACTAGGATAAAACGTCTCACTCACAACAAAAGAAGATCACTTAGACAATACTTCGATGAAATTGTAAAAATGAGAGTAAAATTGAATTCCAAACCGTGTGAAGTAGAATGAGCTAAGCGACTCTTATATAGGCTTCCAGCTTCAACCAATTCCCTCTTCTAAAGGCGTCCAAGCTTCCAACAGGGTTTTTGAATGATTCAAACCTAAAATGTGGCAACCTTAGAGAATATTCGGCCTCTTTTTGTGACAGCAGATGAAGAATAGTTCATTTCGCACATGCTACAAGTATAGAAATCTGACAACTACAGGAAATGGTGCAATTCAAGAGGTGAAGATGAATGTAGATAACTTCAAAGAGAAAGTCCCTCATTCTTTGCACTTCACATTTCCTAATTCACAAGTTGCAGGCACCCTCTTTCTAGTTGCGTTCTGTTTGCTGGCCATGGTCACACACTTCTGTAGGTGCATTTTCATTTCTCACGCCATTTTCATTTTTCACAGGAATGAACTCTCTAAAATGTATTTTTCTCTTTTCAAAATTTTCCAACAAATATTTCGATTTCACTTTGGTTTAAAGAAATATTGATTTTTGAGAAAAGAAAGTCTCATATTTCCAATCTTCAATTTCTTTTCTACACTTTATGATATTTAAATAAAGTTCCATTTGAAACTTTATCGATTTCCAATACTTTATTACAAAAAGTATGATATATTTATATATATTTAATTTATTATATTTAATATATATATCATATAGCTTTACTTTACATTTATATATTTATGTATATATATTTAATTAATCATTTAAATAACTTATTTATTCAAGGGGTAAACACTTTTGACCCAGAGTTATGAACTGGAATACAACCACTCAACAATACCACCCCAATGGGGTTTGAACCATGGTGGCAAGAACAACAATGCCACCTTTAAACCATCACACCATGCAACTATTGGCAAAATTTAAATAACTTATATACATATATATATTTATATATATATATATGTAAAGATATATATATATATATATATTTACATATTAAATATATATATATATCTTTACATATATTAAATATATATATATATATATATCTTTACATATTAAATATATATATATCTTTTACATATATATATTTATATATATATATATGTAAAGATATATATATATATATATATACATCGATACATATTTAATTGCTAAATACGTATATTGCGAGCTAGTCAGCATACTTTCATTATACGTACCTATGTAGATGTGTATATATGTGTATATGTAAATTCTAAGGAAATTTCAACATAATATTATACATATTCATGTATATACAATAGGTTGGTTGTGGGTATGCATACATGTATATTTTCCTATATGTATACATATTCACAAATGTATGTATATTGATGTACACATACGACATATCCATTTTCTCTCATACTTTTGCATCGACATGAATATACTGATGGTCATGTATATATACTATATACATGAACCCATGCCCACCTCCTAACCAGTAACATAATTCCATAAATAGTTACATAGGTAAGGATCACTTATTCATGCATTCAGAAGAAGATAAGACTCCTAGTGTCAACAAACAAGCCTACGGATGACTTAGCCACAACTTAAACTAACTTATCTTACTCAATCTATAGGATGTGTGTGTATGCTTAATTGGTTCTCATTACTGCTTACCCAACCAAGCTCCTCCCCGAGTGATATTTCTCCTTTGCCTGAAGGAATGGTCCTCTTACTTGCACACCATGACATGACAATGAGAGTCATATGCTCAAAACAAAGCAGAATACATGAAACATTTCAAAAGTTAGATTATTCACAAATCAATAACCTTCTATTCTCTTTTATGTAGTATTTCACTAATAATAACATCAAATGAAACAACATTCATATTGAAAACAAGGTATAAGCATCATTAATTCATCTCCAGGATTCACATTTACTCTAGCTAGTAATGGCAAATAGTAACGTCACAATTTTGGATGTAACATAATTCCCCCTTGTGAATCATCTTCCTTGATGATGTATAACTTTTCAACATATAGTTAAAGTCAGGTAAAGTGTTACTTACAATTCACAAAATACGTAAGATTTATAAAGCATTCAACCTATGTAGCAATCTTGTCCTTCTTGGAACTTGCTTCGAGTGTTCACACTATCGCATAGGGAAATCTCATATGCCTCACACATACTTACTCTCCCAAAGAGTTTTAACACATATACACGTCTGAGTTATAATAGTAACGATACATTTAACACCAAACACATAGTGATCAAAAATTATTGGTCCATGAATTTATCCTT
Organism: Sequoia sempervirens; assembly: GCA_007258455.2. NCBI lineage: Eukaryota > Viridiplantae > Streptophyta > Pinopsida > Cupressales > Cupressaceae > Sequoia > Sequoia sempervirens. The sequence continues at coordinate 9,437 of VDFB02063395.1, read as the reverse complement.
AGGATAATCCAAATGGATAAGGGATGTCAATGCATTGTACACTACATCATAGGTCCAATCCTTCTCTTTTGGTATTTACACTTTTAGACAACTCATAAACTGAGTACATCTACCACTTACACACTCATTATCCTTACCACATAGTACTTGTACTTGATTACTTGTCCATCTCGAGCACACATTGCTCTTGGGCACCTACCAAATCTTGATAATGCTTCATATTGAAGCTTTGTATCACAAAGTTTCATTGATCACTTCGATCTATTACTCATTTTTGACATTTTATCAAGTCTATGGTTCACTCATTTCTAAGCCTATTTTAGCTTAATTGATTTTTTAACCTTTTATTTCATCTAATGATCCAAAATTCGGTGTTAGAAGTTTATAAATCTTTCATGATTTATTTTCTTTTTTGACTATACATAATAATATTCTGCACATTCGATCCATTGAATGTTTCATAGTATGATTAGGGTTTACACAACCTTAAATCATTATTTCTAAACTGAGATAACCTCTTAGGATTACTAATCCTCTAATTTCAACAATATATTATTTAGGACCAAATATCCTATAAGTCAAGTTTTCCAAAAAAAATGTTTGTTTCATTGATGAGTTTGTCTACTAGAACATTATGTTAGTTCTACTAACATAGACAGATTGATCTGTCTCTTGTTCTACCATTTTCCTCTGGAATCTCAAGAGAGTATACATGTCCTACTGATGATGACACCCGGTCTTCATTTCCTGGTATACTAGACATTAACTTGCCACATTCCGTACAGCCTCGTACTCTATCTTTTCCTAGGTTATAGTGGTCTATCATCCTGACAATCCCCATTGTCACTCCATTATCCTAACTTTGACATTAATTTCCCTGTTTCATTCCCAGTTCTTTAATAATTTTGGGTATATAGGTTCTTTTAAATCCAATAATAGTCTACTCTTTGACTAGTTGAAAACCTATTGATCTCACGGTACCTTTTCATTTCCATGTAATAATGGTTACAATTTTTGTGGAGATAAATCTCATTTATCTTAGGACATCCATATCTTGGATCTCTTCTATCCTTGGATTATTTTCAAAGATGTTATCCATCTTTTTAACTCAATAAATTTTTCCCGATAATTTTGGTACTAATTTTGAGTGTTAATCCTTGTTCTGTCATATTGATCCCTAGATGATGGTAAATTTAATTACATACCTAGTTGCCAAGCATGAAAATTTCTCGTTGGTTCCATTGATTCTCTTGATCATATAGGAGAGTTCCAACTTCGGTACATCCTTTTGAGTACAAGTAACAACCCCGGTGCTACTCAATAAAAATTTCCAACATTTAAAAAAAAAGGTTATATTACTCTGACCTAACAATGGATGTTTCCCTTTTGAGAGTGTATCCTCTTTAATATAAGAGCCACTCAACAACGTCTAGTCAATACGATGACTTCTTTCCTAGAGTGTAAAGTAGCTTCTTTAACTCACTAGGTATTCTACCTATGTTTCTACTCATAGAATCTCATAAGTTCAAGTGATATACACATTTCCATTGGTGAATCACAATCCCAATATTCCCTTCCAACTCTTAAATTCTCAATCGCTGAACAGTCTGATATTATAGGTTTCTCTACCTCTATATATCTCTATCAAGACCGAAAGTACAACTCAACCAAGTAGATTTATTCCAACTACAAGGCATTAGAGAGTAGTCATTTATTTAACTCAACTCAATGGGTTAGATCTTATCCTTAAGATCTTTCTCTTCATTCGAATGAACTTCTTGTTCCCATTAGGTTATTACAAACCTAGGGTTTCATTAAAGAGATGGTGATCAAGTGATCAGCCATGTAAAGATAATTGATGCATTGCATAGCGTCATATCCTACCTTATTTTCCATTCCATTTCTATGGCTTATGGTTAAACCTTTTCATCCTCGGGTTTCATAGCACAATAAGCTTACAGTTTCAATTCGTTTTCATGAATATATTTCATATTGAAATAACATTTTTATCTACTTTTCCTTATATAAGGTGTATAGGAATGTAGAGACACTTTCTTTCAGTATGAGTATCTTAAAGCTTTCCTTGCCAATCTATTAGGCGGCCTTTCTTATCATGATCAAATATCTGCCTATCCTTTTTCCTAGGCATCAAATGATAATTTCATTTGATTCTTCCAATCAACTAAATATAAGGTATGAGATGATAATAGGTAATAATCTTTGACCTTTCCGATTATCTTTCTCAGAATTCTCAATACCTTTTTCCTTGTGGATATCAAATGATAATATCGTTTGATCTTTCGATCAAATAATCCTAAGTATGGGTTTATTTAACTTTCTCCGAAGATCCCAATACCTCTTTTCTTGGATTATAAACTGTATGACTTATTTGTCATCATGACTTGCGAAGAAGACATTAGTTCTTCTAAACTAAGAACATACCCACGTTCTTTTGTTGAATGGGGTACTAAACTTGAGTCAACCCTACTCTTTTCCTTTCCCCCTTAGAGTTTCCACAGCTTTTGATCTACTCAAAGTTGAACTCCTAGCAAACTCTTGCTTCTTTTGTAAGGATTTGTCATTCCTTGTCAGTGTCATAATAGTGGTTTACAATTCACGAGAGGAATTTTTAGCTGACATCACATATTTTTAGAAAATATAATGATTTAAGCCTAAAAAGTTCCATTTTAAGGATTCCAATTGAAGAGGGTTTGATCAAATCACCTTAGATCAAACCCCCTTGGATAGAACCTCGCTAGTTTTAAACCATACCTATAAATGCGTCTCCTTTACACCTATCAAAATGCTGATAAAAAATCACTTTTGATTTAGCTTTTGGGGGATCAAATGAATTCATTTAAAATTTATTTCAAATGATTATGGTATTCCTCAGAAAAGATATCCAATGAATATAATTTTAATATGTTTTGGTTTTGTTATGTATTTGTTTTTTAAGTTTTATTAAACATAGGTTTTTCTTCGAAAATGAATTTATTTGTTCTTCACATGTGGAAAAATAGAAGATTATCAAAAAAACAAATTGAAAAATATGAGTGCACTAGATATTGAAGTCCTTGATCCAACAAAAAATTAAATTAAATTTTGACATATAGAAAAAACGCTACGTTATAATGGTCGTTGTGTCTGAATTGTAATTCGTTTAACTTTGAAACTTGATTAAGGAAAAAATATTCAATAAAAAACTATCTAACCAAGTGGAAGCACTAGATATTAGAGTTACAAATCTAAATTTGAAAGAATTATAATTTTATCCTTCATGGAAAAAAGTTATGCGTTATACGGTGTGCCACTTTTAAAAATGTTGTTTTCTGAAAAAATCAATTTTCGTGGGAGATGGAAAAAGAAGTGCAATTTGATTCCAAAAAATTGAATTTTTTAGAATCTACAGACAAAATTTGATGAGACTCTAGTTTGCACCATCTTCAAATTCCTCAGTTTAGCCGCTATAGGTGCCCGAATGTGAAGATTTAGTTAAAAATAATAATTCTAGTGTCCAGTTTGGCCAAAAATTGTAAACCACTATTATGGGATCACCGTGCTATTGGCTTTCCATTGCTTTTACCTTGTCTCAAGGCATACCTCAAATATACTTTTCCCAAAGTTAGATTTGTCATTGATTTCTATCTCATAGATTTGAATAACTTGGTTCATCCAATGGGAGACCTAATGAATAATCAACAACTTACAAGTTACAAGACACTCCATTAACCAATTCTCTTTTCAACGTCCTTTTTTTGGAGGGTAATCCATATTCACAAAACTTTGTTGATTGATGTTCTTTTCTACTTAGATGTTGTCTTCTTTGCAACTTCTATTGATCAAACACATAGTGTATATTTGTATGCCCTTTCCTTTTGGAACATTCTAAACAAATGTTGAATTTCACAAACATGTTGGTGAGTTCATCTTATACTCTAACCAATCTATGTTTACCCTCTAGTAAAACCATCCTGACTTACCTCTTTAGGTTTCTTTATGCCCCCAATCACTTTTCAAGTGACTTAATTCCAATGCTTGGAATCTTCCTCTCTTTTAACCTCTAGAGATACCAAAGTTGTTTGGTCTCTTTTTCATATCAAACTCCAATTGTAATCTAATTGATTTTGGTTGGTGGAACCTTGTCCACTTTGTTGATTACTTTAATTCAGACCATTCTAGTCTTTTCTCTTATCCCTAAGGTACTAACTCTTTTTCCTTGCAAGATCCTATATTTACATAAGAATTAGGTTTATGTAAAGAGTTCTCCAACTCCCATGGATACTTCCTTCATTGACTTCCTTATTCAATCTAATTTATGTCGACATTGCATATACATATATTCGTAGTGTTTTTACTAAATCCAAAAGTTCCTAACTCTTTGCAACTATAGTTTGCTACTATAACAAGGGTTATCTTATTCCTTTTGGCTGCTTTAGAGTCATAAAACTATTTCATTGGATAAAGGTATACATTAATTATTCTTCATAACTTAATTGCATAATCTTCTGCAATCCTAGGTATTGACATAAATTGTTGGTTTAGGAGTTCCTACTCTAGGGATAACTCTTAACTCGTCCCAATTTTCATAAGTTACTAAGGATCTTGTATTTCCTTTTCACTTCTCTAAGTTCTTTTCTCTTGTCATTCTGGCACAAGAACTTTTCAACCTTTATCTTCTAATAAAGTTTATGCATTGTTGCATAATGAGCTCAGAGGTTCCTAGTGTTAAACTTGGTAGCTTTGATACCACATGTAAGAACCCGACCCTTTGGTAAACTTAAAATTTTCATAATTTACATCCTACAAGTATGTAAATGTGCTAACATGACATTGCAAATAAAAATTTTCCTTTTCTTTAATGATAATTCATGAACATGTCATATCAATTTACAATAAAGATTCCATCTCAATATAATAACTTCACAAGTACATGAAACAAGAACACATACCTTAACTAACATAGCTCCAATGAGATTTAGAACAAATAGTAGTAAGAAGGTCCAAGAGTTTGTCCTTTCAAATCTTTGTACATCGGCCGCTTGTTGTGGAAGAGAAACATCACTCAGGCGCATTTCTACCAACCACATACTTATAATGTAGTCCCTTGCACACCTATCATTAGATAGATGGCCCTCCCTTTGAAGAAGAGATTGGTAGGGTATCTTTTAATGATTACCAACTAAGCATAGTGTTGTGTTCCTACATAACTAGGTCCTGTGCATACCGAAACTCTTGAACTAGTATGTACTTCGGGATCACAATGAACTGATAGTGTAGTCTCAACTATTTCACACCTAAGTGGATGTTGTACGTTTCACTACTTTGGCAAAAGTATTCTCATTTAGTACTTCAAATGAAGGTAATATATCATATACATTACTTAGGGCCAATTTGACTTAAGGCTTCCTTACTCTATGCGTAGGTTGGTCTATTCGGGGTAGTTCGTACCCTAGACATCCTACATCAAACTGACTACTACAAATGAGAGTAACATATAAAGTAATCTCAATTTCCCCTCCTACTCTAGACATCTTCATCAAAGGAGTATCATTGGCATAATTAAGTTAATCTAATAACTTAAGCTATGATCATTACTTCGTATAATGCCCTCATATCCGTCCTAGTAATTAGTAGGTTAGTCCTTTCGGGGTAGTGCATACCCTAGACTTCCTACACTAGGCTAACTACTAGAAAGGAGGATAGCTTAACAAGTACTCATAATTATCCCTCCTAAACTGGACATCTTCATCTTGGACTTTCATTAACTTGACTAAGTTAATCTACTAACTTATTGTGATCGGTACGTTATTAAACACTATCATTTCTTCCCTAGTAATTAATAGCTACTTGAAAACATACACTCCTTATATGGAGTTCATAGCAATTCACTCCTTATTGCATCTATGAACCTAGTGTAATTTGTATGCTAATGCAAGCAGGTGTAAATAGTAGTAAACATGCAAATGGTATGTACAGGATCATCATGGAAAAAATAGGCCCTTAAGTTGCAAAACATTCAGAAAAATTAGAGTTAGGCAAGTTGACATAAAAATTTGAATAATTTATCTATATTATTTCAAAAATATGTAATAGAATATGTAGCAAATTGAATGTAGTTTCTAAACTACTAGGTTTATTTTAAAAAAAACAAAAAATCTATTTGGTGAAAATTTGAAATTTCAATGCAATAGTACTTAAATTTTAGGAAAAAATAAGAAGTAGGTGTCTTTCTCGACCACCCTAACCACAATAAAATGATAATATTTTTTTGTAAGATTTTAGATATAAGTAGATGACTCATGTCTAGATGTGATGCATATTTTTTTGTAATTTTTTTCCAAGTAAATTATTAATTGTGATTTTTTTATTACAACTTTTAAAAAATATAAAAAACTTGTATGTCTAACCACCTTAACTTGGTCATAACTTCATCAAATTCATATTTCCTTTTTTTAATCATATAGTATGTGAAGCATAGAATGTGACACATGTTTTAGATTCAAAAAATTTGATACCGTTTGAAAGATATAGATGTTTTTCAATCAGGCTGTTAATCAGGACTTTAGTTTCAGTGTAAATAGAAAGTGAATAATAATTATTTATTATATTCAAAGTATAGCATAATTTATATTGGTGGAAAGCTGAGAATCTCCTTTAAAAACCCTTTTCATTTCATCAATTTTGGGTAAAAAAAAGTTGTCAGCCACATACCCTACACATTTCCATCATATTGCTACTTTTTGGCCCATCATGATTCTACACATACCCCAATACCATTTTTCTTAAATCAAAAATTGCTCCTTGTTCATGGAATTTAAAAGAAATTCCTAATCTTTGCTTGATTAGAGTTTATTCTTTCATAATTTCATTTAGAAAAATGTTCTAAAATATGAAGAATAGAACTAATTACCACTTCGTATCCTTGTACATTCAGAAGATATGATTTCAGACTTTTATTTAGAAACTCATCCAAAAGAATGAAAGAAGAATAGAATGCATATTGAAATTCAAATTTGTATTTAGGATTTCTAGAGTATGAAAAAGAATAGCATGCCTGGTATATGCTTTTCCCAAAAGTTGTTGAACTCAAGTATTTTGCACAACACTTCCAGCCCTTCGAATTAGCTTGGCAAAATCCTCTTTCCAATTTCTGCCTTTCTCACACAAAAATTCCTCTTCAACTTCACTAAACTTCACTTACTATTCTCTCTAAACTTCTCACTCAGAAATGTGTAATTCAACTGGTAAAGACACAGCTGAATTGAGGAATAAAAACTCAGAAGGAACAATGGTGAAGAATTGGTAATTCACAACTCTTAGGAAATTATAAATCTCTCTCATAAATATAGAAATATCATAGCTGGGATAAAACCTCACTCATAGCAAAAGAAGATCACTTAGACAATACTTTGAAACTCTAAAAATGAGAGAAAATTTGAATTCCAAACTGTGTGAAGTAGAATGAGCTGAGGGGATCTTATATAGGCTTCCAGCTTCAACCAATTCCCTCTTCTAAAGGCCTCCAAGCTGCCAGCAGGGTTTTTGAATGATTCAAAAATAAAATGTGGCAACCCTAGAGAAGATTCAACCTCTTTTTGTGACAACATATGAAGAATAGTTCATTTCGCACATGCTACAAATCCAAAAATGTGACACCTACAGGAAATGGTGTGATTCAATAGGTGAAGATGAATGTAGATAACTTCAAACAAAAAGTCCCTCATTCTTTGCACTCCACATTTCCTACTTGACAGGTTGCAGGCACCCTCTTTCTAGCTGTGTTTTGTTTGCTGGCCATGGTCACACACTTCTATAGGCATTTTTTCATTTCTCTCGCCATTTTCATTTTTCATGGGAATCAACTCTCTAAAATGTATTTTTCTCTTTTCAAATGTTTCCAACAAATCTTTCGATTTCACTTTGGTTTAAAGAAATATTTATTTTTGAGAAAATAAAGTCTCATATTTCCAATCTTCAATTTCTTTTCTACACTTTATGATATTTAACTAAAATTCCATTTGAAACTTTATCGGTTTCCAATACTTTATTACAAAAAGTATTATATACTTATATATATTTAATTTATTATATTTAATATATATATAATATAGTTTTACTTTACATTTATATATTTATGTATATATATTTAAATTTAATAATTTAAATAACTTATATACATATATATATATATATTGTAAAAACTATATTATATATATTTTATATAATATTAAATATATATATACACATACATATTTTAAAGCTAAATACGTATACTGTGAGCTAGTCAGCATACTTTCATTATATGTGTCTATGCATATGTGTATATATGTGTATATGTAAATTCTAAGGAAATGTCAACATAATATTATACATATTCACGTATATACGAGAGGTTGGTTGTGAGTATGTATATATGTATATTCGCTTGTATATTTTCTTATACATATGTATTCACAAATGCATTTATATCGATGTACATGTACGACATATCCATTTTCTCTCATATGTTTGCATCGACATGAATATACTTATGGATATGTATATATACTATATACATGAACCCATTCCCACCTCCTAACTAGTAACATAACTCCGTAAATAGTTACATAGGCAAGTATCACTTATTCATGCATTCAGAAGAAGATAAGACTCCTAATGTCAACAAACAAGCCTACAAATGAATTAGCCACAACTTAAACTGACTTAGCTTACTCAATCTATAGGATGTGTGTGTATGTTTAACTGGTACCCATTCCTGCTTACCTAACCAAGCTCCTCCCCAAGTGATATTTCTCCTCTACCTGGAGGAATGGTCCTCTTACCTGCACACCATGACACAACAACGGGAGTCAATATGCTCAAAACAAAGCAGAATATATGAAACATTTCAAAATTAGATTATTCACAAATCAATAACCTTCTATTCTCTTTTATGCAGTATTTCACCAAGAATAACATCAAATGAAACAACATTCATATTGAAAACAAGGTATAAGCATCATTAATTCATCTCCATGATTCACATTTACTCTACCTAGTAATGGAAAATAGTAACGTCACAATTTTGGATGTAACAACTTACTGAAGACCTAAATCAACATCTCCAATGCAAAAACACTTCAATTAATTACTCCTCGAAGATCCACAACACAATACAACTACCATGTCGGCCAAGAACAAGAAAAACATGAACATGCAAGAGAAAATCACCAACCACGAGCACAACAATCAATGTGTACATTCAAAAAAGATAGAGCATGATTTAGAATCATCCAAAAACATCAAGAATCACCAGAAAAGCATCTGAAGCAAATGAACTAACTAAAATATCAACATCTTCAATCAAGAGCACAAACTGAAGTAGCAAAAAAATTATCAAAATATAAATCTTCATAACTCAATCAAATCTTCACACGGATCTCTAAAACTTGACATGG
>VDFB02063393.1:0-10757 GCA_007258455.2 Sequoia sempervirens | reverse complement strand
AGAAAGGAGGTTTTTGGGTCAACATAGAAGAGACTTAGGGCGTCTCTATGTTTTGTGTCATCCCCAAAGGAAAAACACAAAACAAAAATGAAAAAGACAAGTACCATTTGGGTCAACATGGAAGAGACTTAGGCGTCTCTACGCTTTGCATCATCCCTAAAGGAAAAACACAAAACAAAAATGAAAAAGATAATCATGAAAAATAGAAGAATAGGGATACATATAGAAGAAGTGTACAATGAGAAGGAGACATCAAACACATGATACGGGGGAATACAATACGCGCATGAAAATAAAAATGAAAAATGAAAAAGACAAGCAATACAAATGTAAGTCAACCATGAACTAATTTATTGTTTTCTCAGTCTTGGATGAAGAAGCAGAAAAAAGAATAACAAGGTTAAGAGATAAACAAATGAATTACAATGACAAGGCTAACAATGTCTTGCTTCCCATAAAGTGTAAAAGAAAGAATGAGATGAGATGAGTGATGGGAAAGGACCATGCAATAGTGAGAATGGGAAATTCTACAACTAAAGCATGAAAGGATAATGGGGTTCTAAGGGATGAGGGGAAAACAATCAGTGTCCGTGAAGTGATACTTTTTGAGTATTTCATTCAAGGTCCAATAGTCTTTAGTTCGATGTCCAAGAATATGATGATATTTGCAATATTGTACAGTTGGAATTGTGAGGATGAATGGCTAGTCTATTTAAAGGTGGCAGAAGGATAAGACCTTTGTTTAAAAGCAATTGAAGAAGCCATTCACATTCAGGTGGAGGATGTGTAGGAAAATTTATCTTCTTCATTTTGTATGGTTTTTTACATTTACTAGGTTCTCCTTTTTCATGAATAGAAGGAGGAAGGGGACCCATAGGGATCCTAACATCCTTGTCATTAGAAGGAGAGAATGGTTGTTCATGGGGAAGGAGAATGTTCAAGTTAGGAGGAGGATTCAAGACCACTATACTAGCATCTCAAATTCTCCTAGGTTGTACAGGATGTTTGTTAGGATGAGAAGGATCTTGATATCCTATTCTTGTTCTGTGTGCTTCAATTGATTTTTGTTCAAAGAGTTAATGAATTTCATGTTCATGTTTTATGTCACAACCTTGTTTACTTAATATAGTGAATCCTCTACCATATGTTTCTTCAAGGTTGATAGGATTGTTTGTGACTTTGTGCTCATAGAATGGTTGGGATTTTGGTAGTTGAGAGGAACTAGGCTCACTTGAGGGAGGAACCATAGGTCATGTGTTGATTTTGGTATGTAAATAAGCAAAGTGATCAGTTGATGCAACATTGGGAAGGTCTTGTGATCTCATAGAGGGATAAAAGGTTGTATTGGCTTCGAGGTTGTTGAGGCAATCATTATAGAACTTGTTCATGCTAACATCATCTTCTCCAATGATGTCTAATTCACGAGGAGGAAAATCATGAGGAGTTAAAGGAGTGTGAGATTGTACAATGTCATTAAGGTCACAACAAAAGGTACAATTCGACATGTCTACCAATGATTTTAGGGAATGCCAAAACTTATTGAAAGAAAAGGCCATGATGCAAATAAACAAAGATGCAATAAATGAAGACAAACATAGAGTCTATTACTGGGAATAAAATGCAGAAAGGGGAAACAGGAATGCAGAAAAATGCTAAAAACAATGCAAGATTGTTGTCTAAAATGTGTAGAAGCACTGATTCGCCCTGGGTGGCGAATGAGTCCCAGGATGCAATTTTTTTGTACTTTTCAGAATTTTAAGAATGGATTAAAAGATTTTTAGAATGCAAGGATAGGAAGAAAATGTAGAATTTCAATTTTTTCAATGAATTTGAATGCAAGAATGAAAACTAAATGAGTTTTTCACTAATGCAAAATGAAAGATCCTAGAATGCAATAACCAATTCAATGTCCTAATTGAATGTTAATGCAAATGAAAACTAGGATGCAAGATATGAATGCAATCAAAATTTTAAAAATGTTCAAAAGTTGGGTTCACCAAAATGAACCATAGATTTTAGGAACCCGAAATGCTTGCTCTCTTCCTAAGATTTTTCACCTAGAAAGAGAGAGAGATTAGATTCCAAAAATGCATATATTTCATTCAAATTAGGATGTCTGCAATGTAATATGATGTAAATGAACTAGAATAAATGTAATTGATTGATTAAAGTGATTTAGAATGAATGCAAAGATGCAATTTATGCTATGTTTGAAAACATAGTGTGATATGCAAACTACAATGAAATATGAAGAAATAGAAAGAAATATGTAGAAAAAAAGGTACAGGGTTAAATATGAGTGCACCTAGATGATGTGTGAGATTTATAGAATGTTTGGAATGTTGATGAAAATTTCTAATTTTTCACAGTAGGACTCATTCGCCAAGGGTGCCGAATCAGTCCTCCGACTAGTGAAAAAGTGTAAGAATTTGATTTATGACAACTGGGAGTTGATTTATGACAAAATGTATATTTTCAGATTTTAGGTGGGACTCATTTTCCAAGGGTGGTGAATCAGTACTCCCCAAGATTCTTGAAAAGTCAAAGGTCAACACTGCTTCTCGAGATCTAAAAATGACTGAATATCAAGTTGTCGGGGTCAATTCTGCAGAAAATGGGCTGAAATTCACTCAAATTGCTTGAATAGATGATGAATTAATTTGAAGAGCCTAGTTACTTGAAATCCACTTTTCAATGCCTTCAAACCTATCAAATCTACAAAACAAAGGCTACAAAGACACATGCAAAGGGGAAAAATGTCAAAGGGCTAGTGAATAGGGGTTTGCCTTAGTCAAACCCCACTTTAGTAATCAAACCCAATAGAAGTGAATGAAATGTAGAGGAAATGATAAATGAATAACATGAAAGTATTGTAAACTTACCACATCCTTCAATATGCAAATCTAAAGTTCAATGTCAATGGTTGCTCCAAAGTGCTTGAAAGTGCTTGAGTTGATGATGCAATATACTTGAGTGCTTGAAGATTTCTTGAATTATGAATGTTTGAATGAATGAGTGAATGGAAGATGTAAAATGAGGTTAAAATAACATATTTATACAAATATTGTGCCTTACTATCCATTCATACCTCATCACAAGCCAACATGAAGTGAATTTGAGAAAAATCCCAAAAGAAATTTGAAAAAAATTGAATTTAGGGCCAAGGGGGATTCATTCGCCACCTTTGGTGAATGAGTCCCACCTGGGACCCACAGCCAAGTGTCGGTGAAAATGTCATGTTTAATGTTGTTTGTCGGGATATGACCCAAAAATACACTTAATATAAGCATATGAGGGCATAAAGAGATAAAGTAAAGCATGAGAAGGGTGTAAATAGTGAAAGTATGACTAGAAAAGCATGAAATCTTGTTGCAAGACTTTACAACACTTCAAAATAGGACTTGTTGATGAGTGGAAAAGTGGTCTTTAGGTGAATTACATTAAATGGAGTCTAGAAGAATGTAGAATGTCTTACAACACTTCACAACACCTTCACAAGACATCATTCTTTGATTTTTAGCACCAAAATAAGGATGTTCAAGCCAAGATACATCATAAAATCAAAGCAACATAGCTCCAACACTATGAAACAAGATCTAAAAGACTATGAAAATGGGAAGGGTCCATTTTTCGATGGTACATTTCTTAAACAAAAAGAGGGGTAAAAATTTATTCAAACCAAAATAAAGCAATACAAAGCAAGGGCACTACACACCCCTACCTATCTCCACTAAGTGGTCCAATTTTTTTGACAAATCCAGGGGTAATTGACCCCTTTCCACAATGTTCCAATTTTGCAAGTGATCAGAAGCCCATTTGGTGAAACAATCTGCAACCCTCTTCCATTCTCTAGTAATGTGACAGAAAGCTAAAGATTCCAAGGAAGCACATAGATTAAGAATCTATTTTATAATTACATCCAAATAACAACTAACATCCCCTAACTATTGCATCTTCAACAAAGTCACCACCACTTGAGAATTAGATTCACAAATGATTTGTCTCCACCCAAGAGCGCAACCGAGCTCCACAACATATAAAATGTCAAGAGCTTCCATCACATTATTAGTAAACCAACCCATATAAACAAAAAAGATAAAATCAATAGTCCCATAATTATTTTTCCCAAAACCCCAATATTAGCATGATCGAGATTTCCCCAAGAAGAACCATCTATGTTTATTTTCAACACACCCTGAGGAGGAGGACACCAATGCCCCTCCCTATTTATCCTCCAAAGAGGATGTCGACATTTATTTCTCATGATCTGGCCAACACCCTTAGCAACACCCCTCTGAAGAGGAAGGTTGAGACAAGTGCAACAAGCAACATCTCCACACCCTCAGCAAAGTCACAATTAGCTGATATAGTTTCTCCCAAAGAAAGAATAATTTTCCACCATAAATGTTGGACAACCAACTTCACATCTTGAAAATCTTGTGATTCCTCTAGATAGTTAGATATGCTAGATAATAAAAGTTGGTCCAAGAGCCCAAGTAACTTGAAAAAAAGAAGTGTTAATAGGGGTCTTCCCCCACCGAGCAAAGAACATAGCCAAAGAAGAGACATGCAAGCAAGCTTGGTTCCACATAGCCCACCATAGGTGTCAAAGCTTCCTAGAGAAAGAACATTGGAAGAAGAGATGAGAGACACTCTCCTCACTATGACAACACAAACACACATTGAGGGACCTGGAACCCTCACTCGTACAAGTTATCCCAAGTAAGACAGAGGTTCTAGACCACCATCCACATAAAAAAATTGCACTTGTGCCAAGAAAATTTGTTCCACACATGCTTTTACCAAGGAACCTTAGTGTCATGAAATTTTTTCCTAACCAACTCACCATAACCAGCTAAACTGAACACTTACAAGATAAATCAATGTTACTCCAATCCAAGACATCTTGCCCCTCCATGGAATTGCATTCACACGATGCAAGAATTTGAGCCAACTCTTTCCTATCCTCCTCTGACCCACCTGGCGTCCAATCCGAGGACTGCTTCTATGTCAAACTAGCAACCAACCCAATATTTTGAATAGTCTTATAATGCTCAATCATATTCCAACCTGCAATAGTAAAATGATCGCAAAGAGGCTAGAGGTGAGGGTAAGCAAAAAGAATAGGAGAATGACCATCCCAAGAATCCCACCAAAAAAAGAGCCTAAGAACCCGTATGACAGATCCAAAAAGCCCCTTCTTAATCAATTGAGGCCCTGATTTTAGAGTATGCCATATCATAGATTCCCTTCCTTCTAAAGGGAAACAAGGAACATTAAATGTGTTATCATCCTAAAGATACTTGTAGGTGAGAATAATGGCCAAAGTTGATGTTGACTAGTACACCAACACCAATATAACTTGACAGCAAGATCTTTCCCATTCAAAACAAAAAAACATAAGGCAAGGCCCATATCTTTTTGTGTTTGCACATAGTTTCTCACTTAACAAGACTCCACTTAGCCGACTGCAAGTTACCACTCCAAAGAAATTGTCGTGAAAGAGCATCAAATTCCCTCTAGAAATACAAAGAAGTTGCTTGAAAAATACATCTATAAATAGGGAGAGCTTGAATAACATACTTCAGAAGAGTCGCTCTTGCAACAATAGAAAGCCAACAATGAGTCCAATGAGTGACCTTATTTCGTAGCTTATCAAAGAAATTTTTCTAAGAAGATCAGGGTTGCCTACCAATAGCAAGAGGTATTCCCAGATAGACAAAGAGAAGATACCCAATACGAAACCTCAAAATATTAGCAATCCGTTGTTGAATAGCTTACTTATTTTCTTGGCTATTGCTTTCCTTTTCTTCATAGTTGAATTTGCAAGCATAATAACAAAGATAATATGGCTGAAAGTGATTGTAGTAAATTTTGGTTGTTAGGTAGATTTGTTTATGTTGAGTAAATTATTAGTAGAAGGTTAGTTGTTTGAAATTTGGCCTTTTCAATATTTTTTGGTTTAAATAATTTAGGTTTAATTAGATATGGCAAGGTTATATGGTTGGTTTGAAATTTTTTGGAGAAGTTTTCAATGATTTTGTAGAGAATATAATTTAGATATGGGTAAGTTGTTTCATTGTATTCAAATACCTTAGAGAGGTTGCTTTCAATGACTTTGGAGAAGATGTAACTACTTATTAACAATTCATTTAATCAACCTTATATCGTTTGAAATATTTCGTCTTTGGTAACATATAAGGTTTAATACGATCTTAATGCCATCAAAGTATTGTCACAATAGAAGTAGCTTTCCCAATTAAACAATGGTTGATTAGTTTCAGATAACTATGTTTACCTACTTCCTTGATTACCACTTTCCTCTTCTTAATTGAAAATCCTAAAAAAATTACATCCTTCAAACTTTTAATATAATATATTTTCTCTGAAATCAAATACACAAAAAATTGTCTTAAAATTATCATTGCAATTAAAAAAATATTTGTTTAACAAATTTATTTTATTTAAAATATATTTAAAATTTTAAATAGTAAATAGCTTTTTTGACATTGAATGCTAACAAGAAATTCAAAAAATAATGTTCTAAAAGAATAAGTCATTTATGCATACATCTAAAATTGACACCATGTCAATTCTAATTTGTTGCCTCTATAGTTGATCATTTGCATTAGATTAATTATCCAACTCTAGCTCTATTACTAATTAAATAATATACTATTATTTAATGGGAAAATTCACTATTCTCTCGATTCCATTTTTAATGTAAAATTGTTAGATTTTCCCTTCTTCAATGGTCTAATCTTGATAAATAAATATGATTTTTTTTTATCTATCTAGACCTTTAACCTCTCCCCATCTCAAAAATTAAATAGATACCCATATTTGTTTGTGTAGACATGCAAAATTACATTCTGCATTTGATCAGTTCATTCATCAACTGAACTGGATGTTGCATTAGATCCATTCATCACCTTCATCCATTCATTTAAATAATCTCATTGCCTAAGGTTATTTATTTAAAATCAAATGAGCATTATCATCAATCTTTTAATAATAAATCAAAAAGCCATTTAAATCAAATCCTAAATCATATTCCATCATTTTCTGATTTAAATAAATCAATTATCAAAGTCTTGAAAGTCAAATCATCTAATCAACATTAAATCAGCATAATCATCATCATCTAACCCTGATTAAATCTCACCCACTTGCATTCTCTAGATTTGGCCACTTGCACATGAAATTGCATTTAATTGATTTATCAAAATTACTTATTTTCAACTTGGCATAAAGGAAGAATATTCTCCAAGTTTGAATCTCCCCCCAAGTGGACATGTACACCCAACAGAGCATTTATGAGGCCTTACATGCCTCTTACATGTCCCCTTCCAAAGTCAAACTCAGCATTTATTGCAAAATTTGAATTCAAATTTTCCCTCTCATGGGCACTCTTCCCAAATCTTGCACATCCATCAACCACTCACACTTGACAAGTGTCCTTATTCATTGGCAATCTTTAGTCCCACATTGGTCCCTCTTCAACACTTAGCATTTGAAAATCTTTAAATAGAAGCTTCATCTTTAGCAAATCCTTCACAACAATCTTGCAAGGTCTTCTCTTCATTTGAGATTTGATCTTGTCCATTTCATCATCATCATCTAAGCTTATTAATCAAGGGTTGGGAAAGGGTTACTAGCACATGTAACACCAATCCAATATGAGATAGTTTGCATCATGTTTTCTTATGCTTTTGCTTTAGATCTTTTGTCATTTGTTTGCATTTTGAACATGATGTATTATTTCATAAGGATGTTAAATATGTTGATTTGTTGTTGAAATACTAACGATTCTGCAGATTTTATTATTAGATTTCTAACCACATTTTGCAGATTTTAGCATCCACAAAATGGCGCTAGAAGGAGGGCATTAGAAACTTCCTATCTATTTCTTATTTGCAGCTTTTGGCATTTGAAATGTTGATGTAGAAATTATTTTTGGGCTTTAAGTAATGTATGGCAGAAATCATTCCGTTATGTTAAAAATGTTAAGCACGTGACTTTCCAGGAATATACATATATTTCTTGAAATGAATTCGCAAATGTTAACTGTGCTACTATTTTTAGAAGAATACTCTCTGTCTGAATGAGTCTCGATCTTCTTGTCATCCTTCTTTAGAAAAGCTTCTTTTTGATAAATGAAAAAGTCTGTTACTGCTGTTCAAAATAAAACCTGCACAATTTTGGGGTATCGCCTTTATCATCTGTTCCTCAGCATCACGATTAAAACTAGAATCTGAAATAACTGTCTATGTGCAGAAGTGTGGCATTGGAAATACCAAATATGTTGGTTGTATCCCTTTGCAGATGTGGAAGATATTGGCGCCAAGAGTTTTTAAAATTGCTTATTCAATATTGATTCGATGAGGATCTTAGTGATTTGCGCATTTATTGCAGGCTGTGGTTGTCTACAAATTTGATCTGATTTGCTAATTTGGTTTCTTTGTATGAATACAAAATTCAACTTTTCCTTTGCCTGTACGAGCTTTTAGGAATTGTGAATAGTGTTTTTTAAATCATATTTGTCCTTTGCTGATCAATATAAATGCTCAACATTGATTTTGTCCGTCAATGAGAAAGCCTTCACTGACGCGAAATCTGTGTGGGCAGGGTGCTTTCTTTTTAATGTTGATTAAAGCAGAGGTCAACGGGGGGCGGTAAAGGTCATTGTCTCTACCAAAAGTAAACTTAAAAACCTTGTCATTACCAATTACGTTGCATTTATACTCGTAGCTATCTTTTCAGGTATTCAACCATAAAGATATGCCATGATTGTAGTCACTCATGCTTTATACATTGCTGTTGTTCTTCTTATCTTGTTGGACAGTCTAATCCTTGGGGTTAGTTGATAGGTCACAATAAAATACAGAGATTGGAAGTTCCTTTCAAAAGAGTTTTGGTGCAGCTTCACACTGACAAAGATTTGCTTGAAGGTGCTTAAAAGCCTCTTCATAGAATCCCTGTAGTGCACAGTCTCTTTTAGGCATTCTGTCGAACCATTTACATGCTTTTTCCATGCGTCCCTATTTCTGCTTGTATATTTACCAAGGCAGTTGCATTTACAACATTTGACAAAAATCCACTATTGATTATGCCTTAATAGATGTCTATACCCTGTTCTAAAGCTCCCATTTTGGCACCGGTTGAAAGGACACTAGCAAATGTTGCGGAGGTTGGCTTTAATCCTGCCAACTGCATTTGCTTATAAGCCTCAATGGCCTTTTCAACAAGCCCACTCCACGCATAGCCCACAACCATGGCATTCCATGAAATAACATCTGGTCGAGGCATTTTGTATATCTGTGGGGCGGTATCCAGCGGATCAAGTGCACGGTCTATGCTTCCATATTTTATTAGGTTAGCGTCTATGCTTCCAGATTTTGTCTAACATTTCACATTTGCATTAATAGTTTTTATGCTCCTTTTATGCAGATTTTGCGCCACAAGTATAATGTGTTTCAGATAGACTCATGCAGAGTGAACTCCAGAGCCCGAAACATAGACAACCCTACTGCCATCCACGTGATTTTCTGTGCTTCATTCAGTATAACACTTACTACTTTCTGCACGTTACAGCCCAGAGAGCATACCTGAAATAGATTTTGATAGAATCATAGTTTGCAATCTCTGTCAAATCTCAGATTTCTCCACATTCCCACTCAGACCACATCAAGAAAAAGGACTTAGATTTTAACTTTCTAAACTGATATACCTAACTATGCGCTGGTCAAATCTTTTTAAGAAATACAAAATCTTTGTGGTTGTCAAAATATTGATTGGTGAGTGAATGCCTATCCTATCCGCCGTTTGCACCTCGTAGCCTTAATTCCCAGCTTCCGTACTTCATTAGGAAATTATTATATTTTGTGTGGAAGGGTCTGTGCGATATAGGTAGGAGAGTTTACATCAGATTTTTGTGGAAGAGCGCTATTTTCTTGGATTTGTGCAGGAAAAATGAAATAAAATTGGTGTGACATATTTGCAGATATCAGATTGTTGCTATTAATGTGCATTTAATGTTGAAATTGGTGTTGCAGCTAGTGATGCACTGAGGATTTGTTCTTTTTAGATTTTTATTTTTACGAACAGTCTATTATTACTATTTATTTCATTACTTGGGCTTAAGTAGTAGATGATTGTTGATAATGGTTTTTCACTATTAGCTTTCAACTTATGATTAGCACATTGATGTGTAAAAGATTTTGGGAGTTAATCTTATTCATAATGGCTTTGTAATGTTTGCAGGATTATATCAACAAACAAAGAGGGTCTCTCTTTCACATGGGAACTAAGCGAAAGAATGCAGATTTGAGTTGAACATTGAATTTAAACTTGGGAAAAGCATTTTTTAATGCTTAATGTAATAACTTGAAACATCCATTTCCTACGCTTATTTTTTGTTTTAAGACAACTCACTTTCAATTTGGGGGTTTAAAATCAACCATTCTTTTTTTCAAAGTTCAATTAAAACGGAACATTAGAAACTTACTAGCTTATCGATTTGGGCTAAAATTGAACAGACAAATTCCACACTTCATTTTGGTGCTTAAAACGAACTCACAATTGCTTTGAAGGATATAAAATGAACAAGTGCTTGAATTGTGTGATTTTGTCTCTTGAGTGCGTATCCTCTCCCCTTGCGCTTCGTGCGATCTAGGGTGCAAAACACTCAAAATACATTTTATTGCTTTGAAACACTTGATTTGGGCTTAAAATTGAACATCTTGTCGCGAGTGTGT
>VDFB02063391.1:0-90909 GCA_007258455.2 Sequoia sempervirens | reverse complement strand
GCATGATGAGGATGAATGCAGGATGATGAGTTGTTCACATTTTGGGATTAGGATTTTTTGTCGTTCCTTATTGTTTGATATAACACATAGACACGATGCATCAAGGTATTGATAACCAGGGCGACATTGTATCTAGTGTAATGGATTTTGAATTAACAAACAAATAGGATAGTTCTTGTTCACACCTTGACATGTACCTTTAAAACGCCATATTGAATGTGTGTTAGAAGTTCGAACATATTGAACCAAAGCATAATTTAATAGTAAACAACATACTCCAAACAACTTCCCTACACACAAGTAAGCAAGTATGTGAAGATTATTTTACATGAGTATCCAAAAGCATAGAAAATGAAAGATAATGATTGATTCCCCATTCCTTTCTCTCTAAATAATTTTGATAGACATCATCGAGAGGTCCTTAGAATGGATCATTAAGATAAATCATAAGAAAATATCAAAGACAAATAGTTAGTATTAACTATATCTCTTGCCTAATTTAAGTTAGATTAGGTGATGTCTAATACTGATGTCCATCATAGGAAGGATACATCCCAAGACATGTTTATCAAAGGTTTTTTGATATTGGGATGATGATGCTAAGATGAGCTATTGATATATGCTTCAGTGACACATTTATCTATGATTTAGACTTTAGATTTTGACAATTAGGTTCACACTTTATGACTGGCCATGCCTATTTTCTACTTGCTTTGCCAAAGGTTGAAGGTGATGATCAATTTATTATGGGTGAAGGTTTATTATGGGTGAAAGTGAGATGGGATGGATGGGTTTTGAATTTTCTGGATTATTTCAATTTTTTTAGTATTTTGAAATGTTTTGAGTTTGTTTTTGGTCTTTTTGAAAGTTTATGTGAATTTTTATGTTTTCAATTATTTGAGGGTTTTTAGGGTTTTCTGAATTTTTTCTGATGTTTTTGGACTTTTTAATTTTCAAATGTTTAGGGAATTTCTAATATTTTGATGTTTAGGGTTTTTTCAGTGTATTTGGATTTTTTGGGATTTCAGAGAATATTTGGATGTTTTGGTATTTTTGAAAATTTTCCAACCAAGAACCTAACCTAAAGACGTATCCTAGGGGTCTCAAGGGATAATCAAAGATAAGCCTTTCCTACGTTATACATGTATAAACCACATATTTCAACTGACTCAACTTATTTACAACAAGATATGAACAGTTGAGAGAATATCAATTTATTCTAACAGACTCCTAAAGGACTAACCTAGGGTGTCTCGGGGGCACATCAATGATGGCCTTGCCTATGTTCAAGCTCAGAGATGACGTAGTTCGATAAGGGTTCCACTTTTTTTGTATTTTCGATGTTTGACCTTTTTAGCTTGGATTTTGATGTTTTTGGATGTTTTGTATTTTTCCTTTACAATTTTCTAAATGTTTTTGGATTTTAGCTATACAGGAATTTGCAAATGTTTTCAGATTTTCTGATGAACATTTTACAATTTTTGTTGGGATTTTTGATGAGATTTATGAATGTTTTTGGTATTTTTTTATGATCTCAAGATATACAAGAACCTGACACAATTCATAACTAAGTGCCACTAGTGTGATATCATAGACTACTTCAATAAGGTAGGACAAACTGACCTTTGGAATATGCCAAGTAGTATTAAGGGGATTGCAATACTTCATAATATCAAGCTATGATAAGGATGAGGGATGAATGGTGGTGCCAAGAATGATAGGATAAAAGATCCAAAGAATATATGGAGGTACTTTATTTGCACAAGGTTCCTATTTTCCAAGTTTTCACCAAGGTACTTGCGCAAAGCACCACTGAAGTGGTTTTCACAAGAGGATTTTTTTTTCTCAATCCTTTTTTCTCTTTTTATTTTTTATTTTTTTGTATTTTTTGATATATACCCTTCAAGACTAGGCATACAAATTTTTGATATGCAAGTTGTTAGTTGGCTCCTACAAGGGTTCACCTTCAAGAATTGACAGTTGGTATGCTCCTAATCCATAACTTGTGATGATGAAAGGACCCAACTAGTTAGGCTCAAACTTCCCTTTGTTATCTTGATCTGGAAGGTTCTTTTGATTTTGTTTCAGGACAAGATACCCTACCTAGAAAGACCAACATTTGATCCTCTTGTTATAGCTCTGCTTCAGTTAGTTTTGGTATACTTGCAAGTGATTGAAGGCGCCCAAACGACACTCATCCATGAATTCCAACTCATTCAGCTGAGATACTCTATATTCTTCATCTGTGATCAGGTTCTGTAGTGGTACTCACAATGATGGGAGCTCAACCTCAATAGGCAGGATAGCTTTGGATTCATAGACTAGGGAGAAAGTGATTGCACCTGTCAGTGTGCAGATAGTTGTTTGATAAGCCTAGAGAGCAGGATTGAGTTGTAGATGCTAGTCACGGCTAGCTTCATTGACCATTTTCTTTAGGATTTTAAGGATGGTTTTCTTTGTAGCCTCCACTTGACCATTTCCCTAGGGGTAATATAAGGTAGAGAATCAATGTTGGTTGTTGAATCTTTGACACAACTCTTTCACATCTTGATTCTTAAAGGGGGTTCCATTATCTGAGATGAGATTTTGTGGAACACCATAATGACATATGAGGTAGTTTAGGATGAATTTGGAAATTTTTTTCCCCATTATGTAGGTCATAGGAATGGCTTCAACCCACTTAGTAAAGTACTTAGTGGCATTTATGATAAACTTGTGGCCATTGGATGAGGTTGGGGTGATTTTACCTATAAAGTCAAGTCCCCACTATGAGAAAGTTCAAGGTGTGATCATGGGTTGCAACTCTTGAGATGGAGCATGAATCAGATCTCCATGTTGTTGACATTGGACACATTTTTGCATGTACTGATGAGCTTCCTTTTCCATTGTTCGCCAATAGTACCCTGTCCTCAACAGTTTCTTAGCTAACGCCATACCACTAAAGTGGGATCCACATATGCCATCGTGTACATTTGTTAAAGCATTCAAGGCCTCCTCTTGGTTAAGACATTGTATTAATGTCCCTTTGATGCTTTGGCTGTAAAGGGTATCACCTAGGATCACAAATAAAGATGCCTTTTTAACAAAGGTCTTTTTAAGGTTTGAGGTGATATCGGATGGGAGGGTTCCTGTGTTAAGGTAGATAAAGATGTCATGGTACCACAAGGATCCAGGACCAATGATGACACACGTGAATTCAGATTCAGGGATTTTGAAAGTTGCCATGAGAAGTTTTTCTACCAAGAATTCACATTGGAGGACATTGTTGGACATGTTTAACAGTGATCTGATTGTTTCCATGGTGTTTGTTGCTCTATTGTTCATGTGAGGAGTCTACTCAAAATTTATGTCTATGAAAATGTCCTTGATACTTTCTACCATCTTCTTGTAAGGAGTGAGCTTATTGTCTTTGGTTTGATAGTCGTCATTGACTTGGTTGATAACTAGTTGTGAGTCTCCATAGACTTTCATGTCTTGTGTTGGTTATTTTTTTTAGAACCAAACTTATTCTTACCACAGACCTATGAACTTTCTAGGAACAATTATTAGTAAGGGTAAGGATTGGCCAACACATAAGTAAAGGATTTTAGGTCTTCACTTCTTCACTTTGGGCTTTGTGAAACCTAGGAGGGTAATCCTAATCAATGTGTTTGTAGATACTAGTGTGTATTAGTATCAAACACAGGATGAACATATAATTCTCTTTAAATGTTTGATAGACACAAAATCCTGAAGATTTGGCTAACTTTCAAGATAGTGACTGACATAAAAAAGAGAAGATATAATTCATTAAATTCCCACACACCCAGAAAAGCTTTATAAGTGATTTGATTATATTTTGTGATCAACAGTTGAATTGGTCACCACAATTGGAGTATGATTACTTTGCTAAAATAGTTCTAAATTCTTGGAACATAGTCAAACCAAATACCCATATGACTAGATAATAAGCTCGTACTTAACAATACCCAAAGCTTCAAAAATATTGCATTACAATACTCTCGCTAGTCATTTCCATAATTTACTTCTTCCTAGAATCCTCACACAAGATTTGTTTCAAACCCACTATTACATTCAAGCATTTACATACATTCATTGAATGGATAAGCAAGAATAAAACAACACATCTATTGGAAACCAACATAGACAAATAAGATAAACATTGATTATATTATTTATAGTTTGTGTAACCTGTACATAGGAGAGCAATAAATAATTTTTTTATGTTATTATACTATACGCATTGTCATTGTCATTATCAAAACCATATACATATCGACTGACTTTTCCTAGAAAACCTTAGTGGAAAGTTTAGTATCTTTTTTTTTTTTTTCTTTTCTATGAGTGACCTCTTAAAAAAAATACCTACTGACATCTATGTGTAACCAGCCTTAAAATCCATTTTATAAGACAAGGGAGCAACAAGCACTGGGTTGAGTTACACTTACATTTCACTTTCATTCCAAAATGAATTTCAATAGAAAGTGAAAAAACTCCCCAATTAGTTGCAAGAAATCATGTGTATGTCACAGGAGAGCAAAACAAAACCCCAAAAACTGTTAGCCAGAGAAGACCCACCATTCTTCAAAAAATGTCACTGTCACAACATCAAAAACATGTAAGTTCATTCCATCCCAAGAAACGTCATGATCACTATCAAAGGAAAAAGTAAATAAAGACCCATATCAAAATACACGAGCCAAAGAGAGCAAGATAACATAAAGGACCAAAAACTGAGCATCCATTGAGAAAGGGAATAGGGTGCTACTTTGCCTTGTCACCAGCAAAGTAGGTGTGTCTGCTTGCTTATGGGAATTAATCTTCTTGCAATTGATCATAGTAAGACAGCCGAGAGTGATCATGATTTATCTTCAGAATATCTGCTTGTACCTTGTCTTACTTCAATTTCACCTTCCCACATGTACTAGATCTTGAAAATTTTGATGGCCACAAAAATATTTCCAAACTTTACATGTGTTCCCAAGAATCAATTCTAATTTAGTGTTGTTTTTATCTTAGAATGGTCTTGGCTAATATCTCTAGTAGCCTCTATCTTTACCAGAAACCTTCTAAGTCTTTTGCAATAGTTCATGTGGCACTTTCCTGTGTGCTCACTAAAGAATATGAGACACAAGTGGGGCCCTCATAGGATGGCAGGGAGTGGTCAAGACTTACCCATGCCACCCACCATTGGTCATCGATCTCCTTCCTTATGCAACAATCACTGTTACTAGAGCTTGGCAGGTTTCTCAACAAGTGATAGGTGTAGCCCCACCTGCTAGCCTATGTAACTATCTTTCCTTACTATTTTAGATAGACGAGTGTGTAGGGAACAATCCCAATGAGAACACATGTTAAAGTGTTCATCATTGATCTTTATTAAAACCATGTCCACCAGCCTTGTGGAGACATTAGTCCCACCATCTTATAGTAACATGTGGCCATCACCCTCTAGCTCGTGTGATTAAAATAACATGAAATGAACCAACACGGGCACGTAGGGAGTGGTCAAGATGTGGCCACGTCTTCAAATTTGCAACCATTGATCTTCTTTGAATGGCACCAACTACCTTCACCAAAGAGACTAGGCCCACCAATACACCAGACACATGGATAAATCTTGTCAGCCCATGTGAATAAAATAAGAAGGAATAAATCAGCGTGGGCGCATGGGGAACAATTGGGATCAACTTCTAACGATTGAACGACTAGCATGAAATCCCAATTCTACACATGCCACAAAAGATAATCTTAAAAGGGAGCCACCTCTAGGTAGATGGGAACTTGACCCATAAAGGATGAAGGCTAAGGATTCAAATCATTATAAAATTAAGCCTCGAGCATAGGAAAATTTAATACTGGAAAAGGATCAAGGTGACCGATAAACATAAAATTAAGGGGTCGATAAAAACAATGAATTTGATGACATAAGTGATATTTTAAACAACTGGTGACTAGGAATATTAGGTCAATGCAATAATATAATGACCAAGGGTTTTTCTGGACTTATAGGCCAATTTTGGAGGGATGTAAATCATAGGACCCTAGCACATTTATAAGGTACATAACCCTAAGCTAGAAATGAGGGTCCAAGCCAAATTTTGCACAATTGTGCAATGGAACCAAAAAAATTTTATTGGTTCCATCATCTTGTATCTGCCATTGAACTGTTATCCTTGGACCTGTGATTAGGGCTTCATACTTAGTAATGTTGTTAGTAGATGGGAATGATAGCCTATATGACTTTGGAATGGAATCACCTTGAGGGGTGATGAAGAGAATGCCTACTCCTAATCCATGTTGGGTGAATGATCCATAAAAGTACATCTTCCACTAAGTTGTGAGGTTGATAAGGAACACTGATTCATTAGGGAACTCAGATATCAACATAGATAGATGCTTCTGGTAGTTGGTTTGCAATCACTTTTGCTTTGATTGCCTTGTACTCTACATACTCTATGTCGAACTTTGTTAAGATCATCACCCATTTGGCCATTCTCCCTATGAGAGTTGATTTGGATAATAGGTATTTGAGTTGATCAATCATTGCAATGAGCTTTATTTGATGTGACAACATGAAGTGCCTAAATTTTTGTGAAGCAAAAACTACTGTTAGGAATGCTTTCTCAATGGGTGAATAGTTCATTTCATAGCCAACCAAGGTTATATTGATGTAGTAGATAGCCCTTTCCTTTCCATTTTCATCATGTTGTACCAAAAGAACTCCTATTGCTGCTAGTGTTGCTAAGATGTACAAGATCAGTGGCTTGTTCAATATTGGTGGCATGAGTAGTAGAGGTGTTAGTAGATAGTCTTTGATCTGCTAGAAACCTTTATCACACTTCTCATCCCATTTTTAGGTTATTCCTTTATGGAGAAGATGTGAAAAGGGGTGGATTTTTTTTGATAGATGTGTTATGAACCTTCTGACGGACTGCAATCTTCCTTGTAATCCTCTCATATGCTTTAGTGTTTGTGGTGGTTCCATGTCTAAGATGGCTTTTACCTTTTTCAGATCAATTTCTATCCCTCTTTGTGAGATGATGAAGCCAATAATTTTCCTTGATGTGACCCCAAAGACACTTTTTTGGATTTAGTCGTACCTTGTATTCTTCAAGTCTATCAAAGATGGGTCCTGAGACATGTATGTGTTCACTTCAATTCCTTGATTTTTCCAAAATATCATCCACATAATCTTTGACTGTTTTATGGATCATGTCATGGAAGATGAGGGACATGTCTCTTTGATGGGTTACTCCTGCATTATTTAACCTAAATGGCACTACATTCCAACAATAGGTTCCCCATGGACAAGTGAACATAGTTTTATGTTGATCCTCCTTGGTGATTATGATTTGATTATAGCCTAAAAACCCATACATTAGTGATAGAATTTCATGCCCCGTTGTTAAGTCCACAATGAGATCATTGTTAGGAAGAGGGAAATCATCCTTTGGGAATACTTTCTTTAAATATCTAAAGTCAGTGCATATTTTGATGCCCCTAGTGGGTTTTGAGACTGGTACCAGGTTTGAAATCCACTTAGGATAATTGATTAGATGAATCCAACATCAAGAAGCTTTTGTAACTCTAGTTTCACCAACAGTGCTATCTAAGGATGCATCTTTCACAATTTCTATTTACGTGGCTTAGATTCAGGATAAACTACTAAGTGATGCACAACTACTTTAGGATCAAGGCTTGACATATTTGTGTATGACCATGCAAAGTTAGGTTTGTGCTCTTTGAGGAATGTTGCAAGATTCTTTTGTTCTTCATCCAACAAGGATTCAACATAAAAAGTGATCTTTGGTGCCTCTTTTGTTCTCACATTGACTGGAGTGGCCTTTTCTGCTAGCACTGTTGACTTTTTCTGGATGCATTGCACTAAAGGGGAGATTCAATCCCTCATCCTTGGGCACCTCAGAGAGGTTTTCATCATCAGATACATCCTTTTTTTTTTTTTTTAGGATCAGAAAGTGCCACAGTGTGGTTTTCACTGAAAGATTTGCATGCTAGTTGTATTTCATTAAGTTTACGACTGAAGGATCCAATCATCTCCCCATAGTACGCCTCCATATCTAGCTCCATGCCAAAACCTACTTTATGATCTGCCCATGGTAAGTTGTCATGGAGTCTCATGAATTTTGAGATCACTTCATAATTTTCTTATAAATCAAGAATTGGTGGTCCTTTTTGGTCCATGTCAATGAGTTGTGGGTAGACTAGGCATATTTCAGTTGGTTGTTTGCTTGGAGAAAAGGATGTTATGGATGTCATAAAGAGGGAGTTATTTTCAAATAGGTCGGCAACATCAAGGGGATAGTCATCTAAGGTTGTATCACACGATGTAGGTAACCAAGAGGAAGCCTTGTCTCGTTTAGTGGAAGTACCTTTACCAATAAGGGTGACCTTGCTAGTAGTACAACCTAGACCAAGATTCTTTAGTCATTTCTTAGGAACAATGGGTTCTAGCAAACCATTGTCATTTTGTGCTAGCTTCTCATACTTGTTGTATCTCATCCCTTCATTAGCTACAAACCTTTGTTTTTATCTTCCATGGGAAGAACAAGGACTTATTGTTTATCCTGATAAATGAGTTTAGAGATGTCTTCTTCATTGATATCTTCCTAGTTCAAATCCCCCCACTTGGTGAAGGTAGTGGCTGCCATCTTGATTGTTTCGGGCTCTCTTATGCTAGATGTGGGTTTTCCGTGAGACTGAGGAGAAATAGGTAACTCTCCTAAGACAAAGGTGTCTTTCAATAGCTTGTAGTTCCCAAAACCATCATCTTGGATCACTACTTTGATGTCAAGTATATTCTACACAATGGGTATTTTTGCTAGTGAGGTAGAGGCAAGGGATGCTAAGATTGATGGTGTAGGGCCTTCATCATTCTTAGGTATCTGGGGTATCTTATAAAAAAATTCCTCAAGATTCATGCAGTAGTAAAAAGGCTCGGGGTCTCCATGGATAGTAATTTCTTTACCTTCAAAAGGAAACTTTACACATTGATGATAGGTCAAGGCCACAAATTTTTGAGCATGGATCCAAGGTCAGCCAAATAGGATGTTGTACAAGAGATCAAGATCTAGCACTTCACATGTAGTTTCTGGAATGAGAGTTCCCACTTGAATGGGAAGTGCAATGATACCTTGTGATACCCATTCTTATTTGCCATATGCTTTGATGGTGGTACTCTTTTCTTTTTCAATAGTATCTTTTGAATAGCCTAGATGTTTGATTAACTGAAGGGTACAAATATTCAGACCAACACCTCCATCTACCTAGACTCTTTTGACCTTATTTTTATGAATGACAACCTCAAGGTGTAAAGGAAAGGTTATGAGATGGTTGTGATGGTAGGTTTTGCTTAGAGACGGTGAGAAGATGATTGGTGATGTTCCCTACCATAGCTTGAAATTGATCAGTACCAATATCCTTAGGGACATATGACTCGACCAAGGCTTTCTCCAATATTTTTCTATGTGTGGGGGATAGCTTTAAAAGTTCTAGGATTGATATCTAAGTAGAGGTATGCTTAAGTTTTTCTAGGATATTGTACTTGCTAGGATTAGATGTGGGAAAAGTAGGTTGTTTCCTAGATTGATATGGGATTCCTTGAACAGTTATTTTTCCACATTGCATGTTGACTCCACATTCCTCACTAGCTCCTTTGATGGTAACAACAATAATGACGCTATCATATGAGGAAACAACGTTAGAATAGGTTTGATGTGCGTTTATGTAATCCTTATCTTTTCCATTGTTTTTTTCTTTGTTATGATTTTGCATAGGGTTCTTTTATATCTTAAGATCTTTTATATCTTAAGATCCTGATTTCTAGCTGGTACTTGCATATGTGCAGGATCATCATGGAAAAAATAGGCCCTTAAGTGGCAAAAAGTTCAAAAAAATCAGAGTTAGGCAACTTGACATAAAAATTTGAATAAGTTATCTATATTATTTCAAAAATATGTAAGAATAGAATCTGTAGAAAATTGAATGTAGTTTCTAAACTATTAGGTTTATTTAAAAAAAATAAAATCTATTTGGTGAAAATTTGAAATTTCAATGCAAAGAGTACTTAAATTTCAAAAAAATAAGAAGTAGGTTTCTCCCACCACCCTAACCACAATAAAATGATAATTATGTTTTAGAAGATTTTAGACATAAGTAGAGGACTCATGTCTAGATGTGATGCATTTTTTTGTAATTTTTAAAATTAAAATTATTTACATTTTTTTTATTACAAATTTTTAAAAATATAAAAACTTGTATGTCCACCTTAACTTGCTCAAAACTTCATGAAATTCAATTTTATTTTTTTAATTCTATAGTATAAGCATGTTTTGGATTCCAAAAATGTGTTATCATTTGAAAGTTATAGATTTTTTCAATTAGCCTATCAATCAGGACTTTATTGTAATTCAAATAGAAAATGAATAATAATTATTTATTAAATTCAAAGTAAAGCATAATTTATATTGGTGGAAAGTGGAGAATCTCCTTTAAAAACCCTTTTCATTTCATCAATTTTGGGTAAAAAAAAGGTCGTCACCACATACCCTACAAAATACCCATCATATTGCCACTTTTTGGCCCATCATGATCCTACACACACCCACTTCAACAAATATGGTATCATTCTCTATGAGGTCTTGGATAATATTTTTGAGCCTCATACAATTTGTCATTTTATGTCCTTTGATTTTGTGAAAGTCACAAAGATCATGTTCATTGTACTAGGATGGTTTCTCTTGTGGTTCTTGGTAATTTTTAAAGTTGAGCAATGTGATCAGATTTGATTCTACCAACTTTTTCATGATGCTTTCAATAGGTTCTAATAATTGTGTGTATTTGAGTTTAGTATAATTGTTTCTGTTAGCAGTTCGCCTTTGTTGCATATCAATGATGTTGATGTGATTATTTTGTGGAGGTGTCATTTGTTGCACCATCGGTTGAATGTTAGCAATGTGATTGGCGTTGGGTCTGGGAGCACTCAGGACCACCTTAGCATCTACCACACCGTCATTTGTTACATTCTTATTCTTGGCCCAAACACAAGGCTTTTCTTTTGAACTAGTTGATGATTGGTTGGAAGCTTTAGTATTTCCTTGTGAGATTATAGGTCTCTCAATGTTAAGGGCTATAGGGACAAGCTCGTCACAAGATGTGATGCACTGTATTTTCAAGTGGAAAGATAGATTGAGGTCTAGATTGGACATGATGATTCCCACTTGTTTTTCATCGAGAAGAGGCCACTTGATTTTACTAGCTCTTTGTCTCTATTGTTGCAAGAAATTGGTGAAGGATTCTCCTTTGTTTTGTCTAAGAGTATACAACTCTTCTAGGCTAACGCCCATGTCAAGATTGAAGGAGAAATGATCGATGAATTTATTAGTAATTTCTTTGAAATTTTTCATGCTAGAAGGTAGATGAGAAAACCAATCCATTGTAGGACCTGTTAAACTTTGAGGGAAAAGGTGCATTAGATAAGAATCATTGTAGGCCACTTCCATACACATGACATTGAATTCTTTGACATGGTCCATAAGACTTCCTCTCCCTTTGTATTTTTTGAATTTGGGGATTTCAAATCTAGGAGGGAATGGTACCATTGTAATGTTTCGATCAAATGGATAGGGACATAGATTTTGTGTATGCGGCTTCTTGGTCTTTCCCATTCAAAGGTCCTACAGTTCTTGTGATAGCACCTTAAATTGTGATGCTAGATCATCTTGCGGATTTAGTGGAGGAACATCTAGTGGAATGAAGATGAGTTGTATGGAGGATTTTGATATGATAAGGTGTTGTATGGAGTGTATGGTGGTGTGAGATTTTGTGAAGGTGATTGTGGTATTGATGTGTATGTTCCTAACATGTTTGTATTGACGATATTTTGTTGAGGATTATAGTAGGAACTTGGTTGTCGTTGTTGTTGTTATTGGGCATACTGTTGAGCTATTAAGGATTTATGTTGTGCTTGTTGTTGTTGTTGTGCAACAAGGGCTTGTTGTTCATCCTGTTATTGTTGTTGTCCTGCTAAGGTTGCTTGATGAGCTTGATGTTGTTGTTGGGCTAAGGCTGCTTATTGAGCTTGATGTTGTTGTTGGGCTAAGGCTGCTTGTTGTGCTTGATGTTATTGTTGAGCTAAGGTTGCTTCTTGTGCTTGATGTTGTTGATGTGTTGCTAGGGCTGCTTGTTGTTGTTGTATGGCTTGTTGATAAGGTTGTTGTGCTTGTTGTAAGGCCAAGGCATGTGCTTGTAATGTAGGATCAGGTGGTTGGGACATATGTAATGGATTGCAAGTGTTGATGTTCTAAGTAGGCAACAAATTGTTGATAAAGGATGTAGGGTTCCCTTCATTTGACATTCCTTGTAAGATGTTAGATGAAGATGGAGGAATGTAAGTTTAGGTCCCATTTGATTTTTCATGGTAATGTGAACTATGGGGAATGATGAGGATGATGCCATTAGATTTTACAATAGTAATGGCATATTAGGAGCTTGAGTCCATGGTTTAAAAAGGTTCCCTTGTCCCATGTCTTGAGGATTTCCTTTTGCTAAAGATGTAAATAAGGGATTTGTGATTAAGGTATTTCATGGCTTGACAAAACTCATAATCAAGGGATGGCTTTGAGATGGATTGATAGTCAATGGGATGGGTGTGCTTTGTGACACCAATGGTATAGATGAACCCATTGGAGGATTGGATAGTGATTTCCCCATCTATGTTAAGGGTTGGTTTTTTGGTATGGTATTGGAATTCCCTTGTGTGTTGTTTTGAGATGCTTGTTCTATACTGCTTTGTGTGATGGTGGGAACAGTTGTGGTACTCATGGATAGGGATGAAGAGGGGTGTGCCTTATATGTTGAAGTGGTTGTGGAATAATGAAGTTCAAGAGGTGTGTATGGCTATTTAGGATCTTTAGGAATGGGAGGAACGCTAAAGGTAGGTGTCCAAGTGCTAGTTGGAGGTGGGAGATTAGTGTCAAGGGTGCCCACAAGTGCACTCTTTTCAAATGGAAGAGTTAAAGCAAAGTATTGGGAAATACTAGTTGCAAGAATAGGAGTGGATGTTTGATTTAGCCCTAGTGATGGAGTTGTGAAGCTTTATGTCAAGTTTTACGCAACAAATGATGGGGAAATTGGAGCTACATTTTCATAGGCTTGATGTTCCATGATTTCCTCCCTAGTAAGTCCAAACGGGTTATTTGTAACATCTTCAATCTCATATGGTCTCGAAGGAGATGATGGTTGTTGGAATGGGGTAACTTGACTTCTTGGATCAAATTCTAAAGGATTTGGATCACTTGAGGTGAATGTAACTTTGGCCTTTTCCATGATTCTCTTATGTTGTGATCATGTTTTAACCATAAATTTGGTGTCACCTATGGGAGAGTTGTGTTGTGATTTGTGATGTTTGAGCTCTCTAGTTGACTCAAATCTAGGAAAAAGGGATGCTCTAAGTCTTTTTGGAGCAATGATGATAAGGCGGGGTGGGAAGATGGGTGATGTAGGAAGCCATCTTTGCAAACATTTTGCAACAACACTTTTGATTTGAGTTTGATGTTTTGATGTTAGGATAAAGGATGCTTATGAACTTGGAAATCTTTAGGGTAGACTCGTGACCTTCAAGATAAACTAGTTCAAAGATGATAACTGACTTTAACTAAGTGTATGGAAAAAAATACATTTCACATACAAAGTAGCTAAGTTAGGGGTTGGTTTGATTGATGTTTAAGTCACAAATTGATGGTGTAGTTAAAAGTTTTGTAAAGATATATGAAGTGGAAGATGAAATTTGATGGAGGGATGGAGGAGATGTTTGACCCAATGTTGACCTAAAAGGAACCTTTGTTTTCCAATACCAAGGTAGTGAGAATGATGCTAGACCTATAAACTGTTCAAATCCTAAATACCCAATGTTGACTTAGATGAGAGGATGGATGGGGATGTTTAAACCTATGCGGTTCCTCCTAGCTCAAGCATAAAAGTTCCTTATCAAGAGGTAATGATTGCGATAAAGTATTTTGGCCCACTTCCTACTAAACTTTGATCTACGATGCCTATGTCTACAATGACGAGATGTAGATCTGCCCCTATAGATTTTGATTGTGTGATGGATCATTTAGAAGAGTTCATTATTGTGAAAGAGACTAGGGTTTTGACTCCAAAAGAATGCGTATAATTCTGGACTATTTCTAGAAGTGTGTCTATAAAAGATTGCTACTAACTTGTCTCTATTCTTATGAAGTGTTAAAAGATGTTTCTTGAGAGGTTTTGGACTAAGATTCCTAAGTTTGAAATGACACCCTATAGACCTTATCTTACGGATCTTGATTTTGTATGAGATCATTTAAAAACAATTCAAGTTTATGGAAGAAAAGGAAGATATTTATTGCCATGCAGGTGGTGGTAATGTGGGCCTTCCAAATTCAATATCATCTTGTTCCTCTTCTTTGTCTAAAATGGTTGCTACATTTCTCCACTGGGTGTTTGTTTCTTTTGTTTCAAAAGTGAAGCTTCTCAAACTACTAATGAGATTATTTTGTTCTTCGTTAATGAGTTCAAAGTTTGGTTGAATGATAGCACCTAGAAGATTAGGTTGTTCAACAAGAACAATTGGTCTCCAAATAGTCATGTGGGGTTCATTTGTGTCAAGTTTATCTTGCTTAAGTGAATTGATTTTTAAAAAAAACACTCATCTTGATTATGTTTTCAAACTGAATGTTTATGTCAAGAACATCATAACTTTCACAATGTCCATTTTGTGAAAATCATGAGATTAATGCCACAATTTCCTATGTTGTCTTTGGAAAACATGGATTTGAGATATAAGTCAAGATATTTAGAAATCTCTAAGGATAAAATCCTTAGGACAAGCAATAATATTAAGGCTAATTTCAAGAGATCTCCATATTTAGACCAAAGTGTATGAAATTTTGAGCAAGGTAGTGAATATTTGTTTTTGTATTATTTTGGAACCAAGCAATGTATCAAGATAACTCATAATCATTGAAAATCCTAGGTTAAAAATGGCTATACTTGTTCAGTCCCCATTTGGATTTCTCCAAACACTAAACAATGTGAATAGTTAGAGATTTGGCTACATAGGCTCCCCCTTTCTCGACACACACTTCTTAGGAATACCAAATCTCAAAATACTTAAAATCTGAAGATAAAAAGGATTTTTCTATTTCTAGAATTGAATAGTAAGAATGTGGGGCGGCTTCAGAACGATCGTTCTTGCACCAAGTATTAAGGATTTTGGCTTCTAAACAATGGTTTGTAATACGGGCTTCCATTTTAGGGGGTAAAATGATAAACTCCCTTTAGAGGTATCCCAACCATTATAACAAGGGCTTTATGAATCATAAAGATATTGAGGGAGAGTTATCATTTACCGCTTCCCATTGATTGCAAACTTTCCTTGCAATAACAAATTTATATAGAGGTTTGGAAGAGCTTGGATTTAGCTCGTTATTGCTTGGGTTGTTCCCTCCTTTTGAATTAGGGAGGAAGGCCCTCTAAAGATAAACAATAGTGAGTGAGTACATCCATAGTTCGATCATCTTCATTCGCATGAACAAAGAGAGAACACATGCTATGCCTTTTTCTCACACTCACAAAGGGGTTCAATTTTAATCCAAATTGAAAGATGTAGGTGATTTTGCAAAGTGTTAAGGAATGTTTATGTTTCTCAAGATTTCCAAATGGTGTGAGAGAGTTGCATACACATCCACTAACAACGTTGTAAATCACAAAACATAGCAAACAATTGTAAATTTAAACCCCTAAGCTAAGATGACTTCATTTTATGCACTAAACAACATGTGAAATTTGTCTTGTTCAATTTTAAACCCAAAACACAAAGATGGGATGAGGGTTCAATTTTAATCCCGTTTGTGCATTCGTTTTAAACCCAAAAAACAATGATGAGGGTTCAATTTTAGCCAACTTTGAAAATGAATTTTAAACCCAATTGAAAGCTAGTTGGTCCTATGATTGTAAGTTTTAAAACCCAATGGAAATTTAGTGATCCTAAAGCATAAAAAATAAAGCATAAAATTTGGGTTATAATTGCCCCAAAGTGTTAAACACTTGTTACAATTATAGAATTTCAAGATAAGGAAAGATTTCTTTAGTTTAGCTCCATGTATTTCAACCTACAAAACCCTGCTTGTCTAATAACTAGAACACAGTTAGAAGTGCCTTAGTGATTTGACGAGTCAAGAAAATTAAAGCACATGTCAAAAAAATGATCATAAAACTTCTTACCCTGGTTGGGAATCACTGAAAATGATAATGTCATGATTTGGACTTTGGGCGTCGCTTTGGTGAAATTGTGTGTCAATCTACGACAAAAATAGAGAGCACGATAGTGTCAGTATTTTGGTGTGCATTTCTAAACACGATGGCGTCATGATTTGAAATTCGGGATCGTCATTGTTTGAGCTTGGGAGCGTCAATGTTTGAGCTTTTTGATATCTCTATATTAAATTAGTGCCACCAGATTTAAATTAGCTCCAGTGCATTTAATCAACATCAGTGTTTTTAACTGAACTATAGTCGCCATATAGCGACGCTCTTCAAATCAATGTTTGTGATTTGGGCGTCGTTGTATCCTGCAAGAAAAGCAAACTAATGGAGTTTAAGCTAAAAATTGGTTAAAATAACAGTTTTCCCTCCTTCTAGCACTAGAATGTGAGATGAGGATTGTCGAGGTGGGTCAATTACATTTGATTCATGATGAAACAAATCATAGTTTAGCCACTAAACCTCAATCACAAAAAAGATCATTCAAATTGAAAGTTAAACTAAGCATTTATTGCAACTAAAAGTTACAAACTATGAAAGCTATTAAATTCCTACTCTAACCCATTTGAAACTTGTCCTGTTTTGGAATTGGTGTCATGTTGATGTTGAACAACAACCCTTTCCCAATCCCATGATTAGTGAACCTATTTTAGTCAATTCTATGGAAGAGAATTGATGAAACCATTTTGATAAGTAGATGAAAACCTGATTTATGCTAAACCAAACATGATGCAGGCTAAATTAACATGATTCTATGCTAAAATTGATCTAATTATGTAATTGCTAAGCTAATCTAAGCTAATTCTAAGCTAAAAGATGGAAACCCTAACTTATAAACAAACTAAGATGGATGCATGGAAGCCATTAATGAATTTTTCAAGCTATTATGCAATTAAAATGAACTAAAACAAGCTAAAAGTGAGTAGAATATGAGTGTGAGTGCAAGTGAATTCAACAACATAAGTTTACAATTGAAAGATGGATGATGGATTTCAACAACATGAGTTTGCTCTAAAAAATATGGCTCCATTTGTCTCCAAATGGTGTTCTATTTATAGGAGATCAAATGAGAAATGGAGGGTTGAGATTGAAAAGATTAATCGACAGTTCAAGATGGAGGAAATGAGAGGCATGGATCATGGATTCTCATCAATGGATGAGAATGCAAGATGAAAGTTAATCAAGGGCTCACATTGGTTCCAAACACACTTTTTGACCTGCACACATAGGTCAAAGGTGACTTGCTCAAGAGGTTAAAGGATAAAATTTGCATAAGAAGCCAAGTGAAATGATTGGAGGAGAGGGAATATTCATTTGGGTGAGGATAAAAAATATTTTGTAAATTAAAAGAAAGTTTTAATTATGCAAAAAGGGATAAGGAATATTCCATGGGAATATTCTCCTTTTGGAGGAAAATTAGTTTAATTGCTAATTAAACAAGATTTAATCACACAATTAGGGGATTTGAAGAATTAAAGTTATATTCATTAAAATAAATAATTTAATAAATGTGGGGGATGGATTGATAGTTAATTAAATAACTTAGGGTTATTTAATTAAACAAGATGACTTAAGAAATTAAATTAAATGTTTTGATTTATTTAATCTAAAGAGATGAAATGCTAGCGTGAAGGGGGATGAATTAACCTGATTTGATAAATTAGGTTAATAGATGAAGATGATGCAATTAATTAATTAGCTAGGATAATTCAATTAATTAAGTGAAAAGATGATGCGTTTAAGGAGGAAGTGATGTTACTAAACATGTTTCATGTGCATGATATCATCCATGATATTTTTCAATGTCTACAGTTCTTACTGGTGGGCCTTGGATGATTGGTAAGTCTTTGTTGGTCCTAAAAAAGTGGGAGGCTAGTTTCATCCCCAGTTCTTGTTCTTTTTCTTTTGTCCCTATTTGGGTAAGGATTTTGGCCTTGCCTTTGGATTTTTGGGATAGACAAGTGTTTGCAGGCATTACTAACATGTTTGGAAAGCTTCTTCACTTATACTAGATGACTGCTTCTCAGAAAAGTTTGGTATATGTGAGTTTTTGTGTGATTGTTGACTAATCTATGAACCTACCTGAGAAGGTGTTGATTAACTCTAAGTTGGGAGGTTGGAGCCAGGTGATTGAATATGAATCTATTCGTTTTTCTTGTTTTCATTACAAGAAAGTTGTTCACTAGGTAAAAAATTGCCCTTCCAAGTTGCCTAAGCCAATGATAGCTCAACCTCTCAAGGAGTGGAAGGAAAAGCAGAAATCGATTAAGGGGTTGTGTGAGGAGGAGGGAAGAACTACTTCGATGAAGCATTCCTTAGGTGTGATGGATAAGGAAAATATCTCAAGTAAGGAAGGGGGTGTTCAAGGGGGATGTAGTTGTTTTTGGTATGGCCTCTCCTTAGAAGGATTTGGTAAAGGATCAGCCCCTTATAAGGGAATAGCCTATTCTAGAAGAATGGAAGTGGATTGCTAATGGTGAGGTTAATCCCTTTGGTGAAGTTGAGGTCTTGAGAAGTGTTGATGCTATTTGTAAGGTTTTGGAGTCTTTTGTGTTGAAGGATCCTTCTGGGGATTTGACTCCCCCAATTATTCCAAATGTGGTGCTCACCTCTTTTGTCAGTGGGGATGAGATAGGGTGCTCTTTAACGATAAAGGAGTCTCCATTTTCTCTTGTCAAAACTAGAAACAGGAAGAAAAACCCTCTCCTTAGGGGGTTTCTACTAAGAATCATGTAAAGGCTAATTGTGGGTCAGAGGCAAGGGGTAGGGAGAGACCCTATTTGCAACAAAATAGGGAGAAAGAAAGCAAAGTAGATATTGTTGATGACTCTAAAAAAAAATTGTTTGTGATGTACCCTAAGAGTGCATCTCTAAATCCCCCATGAAGTTTCTCTCATGGAACATCAGAGGGTTGAATAATCCTCATAAGTAGGATCTCCTCACTAACTTAGTGAGGGGTCATAGACCAGATTTGATTTTTATTCAAGAAACTAATATGCCTATTGAGAGGCTAGAGAGTTTAAAGAAAAGGTTCTTTAAAGAGTGTGGCCTTCATGGTTTTGATGAAGAAGGTGTGTTGGGGGAGGGGGTGTTTTTGGAATATGAAAGTGGTGGTTGGAAATGCCATCTTTGGGATTCCAAACCATATTGATACTTCCTTTCTTCATAT
Source organism: Sequoia sempervirens (assembly GCA_007258455.2). Lineage (NCBI taxonomy): Eukaryota > Viridiplantae > Streptophyta > Pinopsida > Cupressales > Cupressaceae > Sequoia > Sequoia sempervirens. Next base: position 71,417 of record VDFB02063391.1, on the reverse strand, counting down.
TAGGGATGATTTTTCTTGGATTACCTCCAACATCTATGCTCCTAATGTCAAAAGTTCTCGTAAGAGGTTCTAGGGGAATCTAAATTGCTTCAAAGTGGATTTCACCTCTGATCAATGGCTTGTTATGGGGTACTTTAACACTACCCTAAGTTGTGGGGATAAAATGGGTGGGTCTCAGGTGGATGATGAGAGTAGATTTGATTTGATGTCTTTTATCAATGACAATGCCTTGTTTGGTGTCAACCTTCATGGGGCTTCCTACACCTGGTGGAATTGGAGGATTGGGGATGTGTTGATTTAGGTTAAGTTGGATAGGGACCTCCTTTCACATGATTGGTTGGTTCATTATTCTTTCTCTCTCTTTGATCTCAATAGGCTGAGGTCGAATCATTTCCTCATTTCTTTATCCATTGATCGAGTTGGTAGAAGGCATTCCTTCCCCTTTAGGTTTGAAAAAATTTGGACATCTTGTTTGGATTTCAATGTTAATGTTGCTTCTTGGTGGGATATTCAGGTTGATGGGATGGCTATGTACAAAATTGCTAAGAAGCTGGCATCGGTGAAGTCTAATGTGAGGAATTGGAATAAGTCTTCCTTTGGACATATCTTCTAGGAGAAGTCTCGTATTAAGGAGGATTTAGATCTCTTGCAGAAAAATATTCAAGTGTCGGGCTACAATTCTAATCGAGTGAATGAGGAGAATGTGATATTGTCCCATCTTTATAATATTGTAGCCAAGGAGGAGGATTTTTGGAAATAGAGATCGCGTATGGTTTGGCTCAATTGTGGAGACAAGAACACTAAGTTCTTCCATATTACCACCTTGAAGCATTGAGCCTCCAATCGTATTAAGTGTATTCATCGGGATGTTGTGTTGATTAAGAATGATGAGGAGATTCGTTGTGCAAATAATTCCTACTTTACTAATCTCCTATCTAATAATTTTGTTCCATCTCTGGAGGCTCAAGGTCAAGTGTTGTATGTTATTCATAGAATTGTGACTGATGACCTTAATAGCATGCTATCTAGTATCCCTTCTGTGGAGGAAGTTAACAAAGTGATCTTTTCTTTTGTTGGGAATAAGGAACCTGGTCCCGATGGCTTCCCAATGTTCTTCTTTTAAGAATTCTAGACTATTGACTCCAAGGATGTTGTGGATGCTACCAAGGAGTTTTTTGGAAGTCATAATTTGCTGAAGGAATTAAATTCCACTTTCATCTTGCTGATTCCAAAAATTCCTTGTGCCTCGGCATTCAATGAGTTTGGGCCCATCAGCCTTTGCAATTCTATTTACAAGATTTTTTCCAAGGTCTTGGCTTTAAGGTTGTTGATGGTTCTTCCTTTGATTATTTCTCTACATCAATCTAGTTTTGTTTCTAGCAGGAAAATTCTTGACCCTATTATTACTGTGAATGAAAATATTCATTCGTTGATTGTTAATAAGAGGGTTGTTTTTTTTAAAAAAAATTAATCTTGTGAAAGCTCATGATTGCGTGAATTGGCCTTTTTGGATTAAGGTCCTTTCTACTTTTGGTTTTTTTGACAATTTTTTTAAGTTGATTCAGAGCCTCACCTTGACGGTGTCCTTTTCTATGTTGGTTAACGATTCTCCTTTGTATTTCTTTAAGAGCTCTAGGGGTGTGAGACAGGGTGATCCAATTTCACCCTTCTTGTTCATAATTATGGTGGAAGCCTTGGGGAGATCTTTACAGTAGAAATTTTCTTTGGGTTCCTTAAAGGGGTTGCAACCTACTTCCTCTTCTCCTCCTTGTTCGCATCAATAATTTGTTGATGATATGATGATTATGGGGGAGGCGAATGTTGTGGAAGCTAAAGCCATCAAAATGGTCCTTCAGAAGTATGAGGCTATCTTAGGGAAATTGGTGAGTCTTCCTAAGAGCATGCTTTTTTCCTCAATACCCCAAAGAGAAGGATGCAAATAATTGTTTGTATTCTTCAGTGTTCGGTTGGAACTTTTCCCTCCATTTATCTTGACCTGCCTCTTGGAGCTAATTCAATTTAGGATTCCTTTTGGAATGGTTTGATTGACGTGTTTAATCTTAAGCTAGTAGGTTGGAAAGGTGCTCCTCTTATTCAGGATGGAAAATTGGTTTTGATTAAGTCCACATTGCAAAATATCCTAGTGTATGCTCTTAGCCTTTTCCAGATGCCACAAAAATTTTTGGGAAAAGATTGAAAGTATTTAGAAAAGGTTTTTATGGTCTAGTGTGGAGGAAAAGAAAAGAATGAGTTTGGTGTCATGGGAGGAGGTGTGTCACTTGAAAATCCAAGGTGGTTTAGGTTTGTGCAGGATTAAAATATTTAATTCTCCTCTTGTTGCTAATCAATTGTGGCTTCTTCTTCTTGGTGATAAGGATTGGTCGACGATTCTTGCTTCTAAGTATCTTGCTAGTGTGGAAAAATTCAGGAAGTTCTTAAGGGATGAATTCTATCCTCGTGGTTCTTTCTTTTGGAAATTCTTAGTCAGGGTTCTAAGAGGTGTTGTCTCTGTACTGGCCTTCAATGTTCGATGGGCAATGGGAGGGATATTCTTTTTTGGGATGATTAGTGGTTTGGCCATGATCCTCTGCGAGATGTTGATTGGGTGGCCCCCTCGAGGGATCTTTGCATCTAGGAATTTGGGACTTATGTTGTTGATTATATTATGAATGGTGAGTGGAGAAGGATTCATGAGGAGTTCTAGGAGATGAAGGTTTTGTATAGAGTGTTGTCTCAAGTTCATATCCTAGTTTCTCCTCAGCGGGACAAGGTGGTTTGGAGGATGCTTCCACAAGTACATTATTTAGTGGCTTCAGCTTTTAACTCCCTCAATAATATTGTGGGGCTAAGGCCTCCTTGGGGTCTTGTTTGGTCATCTAAGTTTCTTCCCAAAATTAATATGTTCTTTTGGTTAATGATGCAGGACAAAAATCCTAACCATTAATAATTTGTGGAAGAGGGGATTATCCATGCCTAATAGATGCTACCTATGTGATAAGGATGTGCAAGACTGTTCTCATTTGTTTATTGGTTGCAAATTTTCTCAGGAGGTATGGGCTCACTTTCTTAACCTCTGGAGAGTGGATTGGATCTTCCCTGTGTTAGTTTGGGAGCTTTGGCTTCAATGGAAAGCACCCTCTCCTAATCCATCCTTGAAGCTGCTTTGGTCCCTCATGCTCCCTCATATTGTATGGGGTTTGTGGAAGGAGAGGAACAACATAATTTTTAGGGATGTATCACTCTCCCTGATCTCCTTATTTTTCAAAATTGTTTTAGCCATTAGGGAGAATTTCATGCAGGTAGTTGCAAATTCTAATATCCCAAGCCATGTGATGGTCTCCGATTATGATGTTGGGGTGGCAGACCATTGGAAATTTACTTTTGATATTGCTAAGCCTTTGAAAAAAGAGAAATAAGATAGGGAAGGGGTTATTTGGTACTCTCCTCCTCCTAGTTGGCAAAAAATCAACTTTGATGGTTCAACTAAAGGAATCTAGGTTCTGTTGGTTGTGGGGGAGTGTTAAGAGATCATAATGGTAGGTTTGTTTCAGCAGTGGCAATCCCTTTGGGAATCCAGACAAACCACTATGTTAAAGCAGTAGCAACCTATCATGGCATCAAGATGGCTAGGGAGAAGGGGGTTGCTAAGTTATGAGTCAAAGGGGACTATCTAGATATAATTAACTGCCTAAGGAATTGTTCACCTCCATCGTGGACAATTGAAAATTTTATTGTGGACTCTCGGGCTATCTTGCATGATTTTAATAAGGTGTATGTTTCCCACACCCTTCATGAGGTGAATGGGGTGGCTGAATGGATGGTGAATCTTGGGGTGACATCAACCAGATATTGGGAGGCTAAGGATAATTTTCCCATTGATTTAATTACCTTGCTTAATAATGAAAAATCTTAGCTCGTTCAAGGAAGTAATCTCCTTGACTAAAGGCTTGTGTGGTAATCATGTGCAACTCAGGTTGATAAGACACTTCATACTTGTGAAGCTCATCATAATTTGTGGGTATCCAAATTGTAAATGTAGGAGGCTCCTTGCCATTGTTGTCTTTAGTACCGTAGCTGGCAGGCTTGCACGCTTTTTGGGTGCTTTTCCTTCTCTTGCCCTAGTGTTTAGATGCAATTGTATAATGTTTGTTTTTCTTTCTATGAAGTGATTGCATTTAATGATGAGTGGGGATAGGTGTAGGACTGAGCCAATTTCATGTGACGATTTCAAAGCCAATGTTGAGGTTTGGGAGATTTTGTAGAAGGGAGGGGTTAGCCCTTTCATGGAGAGACTACATGGTTTCAAAACAAATGTTACCAAGAAGTTTGTTGATACTTGGCATGGCTAGGTGTTGAGCATGTTTGGCAGGGATACCACTATCAATGAGGAATTCATTGTGGAGGTCATAGGGATGACAACTGAAGGAAGAAAGTTTAATAGGGACAAAAATCTGTCGGGGGATACTAGATTGATTTTTCTTCAAGATAGAGAGAAAGCCAAAATGGTGAGGCTTGACTGTGGGGGATATGATAGATCCAAAATCAAACCTATTTGGCGTGAGGTTGCCATGGTGCTAATGTGCTATTTCACCTTAGATGGAAGGTATTTGGCTCTGTATGGCCATCATTTTGTGATGCTCAATCACTTTTTCCATGGTAAGTTCATCTCTTTCTCGTTCTATATTTTTCTTTCTTTGGAAGAAGGGATTGTGAATTATAGAAAGAATCTGAGGAACCATTTTTTACATGAGGGTTTAATGCTTCTTATTGTGGACCATATTAAGGCTAACTATGTTATTGAAGCCCTTGGTCCTATTAGTTTTGTCAAATCAAAGAAGAAGGAGAAGGGGAGTAGGAAGTGCTAGATTGAGGAGGTGCTTGAGAGTGTGGGTACAAAAATTAAGGAGGAGTCTAATGCTTAGTTAGATGGTTACCACACAGACTTGGACTACACAAGGGGTGGGAGGAAATGTTTTGTTAAAAAGGTGAAACCCTCCAACCCACATGTTAAATGAGAAATTAAGGAGGCTTGCAATGAAGAGACCGAGGAGGGTAAAGGTAGGAGGCAGAAGGATAAGAAACAAGGGTTGGTGTGCTCCAATGATGATGCGGAAAGGTTGTCAGAGGATTTAGGGGTAAATTAGGTTAGTGAGGTGGCAGATCTTGGCAATAAGGACCTAGGTCATGGTGATGTTGGTAAGGCCACTACTGTTGGGAAAGTGAACAATGTGGTGGATGTGGATGAGTCTCCTAATGCGTCAACTTCTATAGAGAAGGGTAAGACAAAGGTTGATTTTATTGAGGGTTTGCAAGATGATGATCCCCCATGAGTCCCCATCGAGGGAGGGGTTTATTCTTGGGTTCCATGGACTATAGGTAGGCCTTTTGGTATAGTTAAGGAAGGGGAAAATATTTCATTTAATTTTCTTATGTGGTTGGTTCAAGAGGTTTAGTACCTCTATAAAAAACATGACATGATTGCTCGATGCAATATCTCTACTCTCAGAAGCCTTAAGGAAAAGGATTCCATCTTCAGTCTAGTTAAATCACTAAACTCTAGTTTAGGATTGATGGTGGAGGACATGGCCAATTTAAAAAGAGATTATGGTCTGAGGTTGTCATAGTTGGAAAGGAACTACCTGTTGCTATGTAAAGACCTTAATACGATTATCAATCTTAGTAGGGAGAAAATGGAATCCTCGGTTGAAGGGCTTGTGTTCCTGAATGAGAAGGTGAGGGAGTGGATTGGAAGATCTTTGTTTAGTGAGCTAGTGAACAAGGAGGTGGGAGAGGATGCTGATAAGGGGCTGCAGGTTGCAAAATTGGGCATGGGGTCGAGCATTCACACTCGAAGCAAAATAAAGAAGTGAAAAATGGTGCCAAGGATGGATGTGGAGGAGGTCATGGAAATGCATGACAGGGTGATCTCTAAGGATTTGGAAGTAGCCAGAATTCTTAAGGAACTTCTCCAAATGTTTCTTCTTTTGTTTTCTTTTTGTGCATGGTTTTGTTGTTTTGGCTTTTCGTTATCGAATAATCGGGTGTTGATTGTTATTTAATCAACCTATTTTTTGTTTTTTGGTTGGGTAGCCAATTTTCTTTATCTTTGTTGCCTTTTCTTTTTTTTACAGGGTTTCAAGGCCCCTTCAAAACTTTTTTATCACTAATAAAAAACATGCATCACATTCATACTTGGATCCTTGGCTTGCTAGTGTGAATTAGGTAGGGGTGCAATATTGGGTTTGGCTACCAACTCCATCTTGGCCTCTCTACCACTTCACTTGTTTCTACCTCACCCTTATCATCATCATGGCAATCACCATCACCATCCTCACATCCTGACCCATATGCACCAGCATGGCCCATGGGAGCATCCATCAAGAAAATTGATGTAGGACCAACCATCGCCCACCACTACACAAAACCATGGATGGCACTGATATTTTTGATAGCTAGAGATGGGTCTTGGTCATCATTATATGACCCATCATCCCTAACTACAACATCCACTAAGGTCAGATGAGGATGACCCCCCACTCATGTGGCACTCCTCATTGACTGAACATATGTGTGAGGTGTTGAGGGACAGTCTATACTTTCCCAAACTATTGGGTAACCTGATGCTAGTATAGGGGACAATGATGCAGTCTGATCACCCTGCCAAGAATATATCACACTACTTGTTTCATAGCTACTACCTATTGATGGGCCAAACACCCATCCTTCGATAAGGATGCCACCTAGTGTCCCATCCCTACAAAGAATCAAACTAGAATCTTTGAAAAGAAAGCTCTTCACATCTCCAATCATGCACCAATGTGTATGTGTGGGCCCTAGGTGTACTAGGTGTGATACCCCTAGGACACCTGACTGGACGTTGCACCTAATATGCACAAACACCCACACCTATAGAAGCATGCAACTTGTGAGACTATAATACTCATAATGTACATAATGCTTGAGGTCATGGTACAAGTGAGTGAGCATGCTTTGACCCTAGGTGAAGATAGTTTGATGATCCTCCATCCCATGAGTGCAATGGACGAGGCCCCTATGTAGTTGTGAGCCTCGATCATCCATTACGATGTAAAGGGTGATTGTAACAATCATGAATCTATAGACAAGTGGAATGACCACTCGCCCCTACTTGAGCCATCACATATAGATGTCACCCATAGTGTCTATCAAGTCCACCCACCCAACATAGTTCTACTGGCCCTCTGCAACATCATGTGTCATCGTCATCTCATCATATACCACCCATCATCCATGGATGGGGAGCCTAGTGATATGATAAATACCCTCTAGTGTGACAATCATCTTGCTTATTGATAGGTGGAAGTTGCAGGTATCTGCATCTTAATGCTCCATGAGTTCCATGAGCATCAACGTGTGATACTAGATCTTTGACATGGTATAGACTCACTAAAGGCCCACATGTTGCAATAGATCCTGGTAGTCTACAACATTTGGTTGTTGTGATCATGTAGTGATGTCAGTAGATTCTCAGTTGCATGCTCCCTAATCTTTGGCCACTCCTACAATGGAAACAAATTTCACATCAATTCCATCTATATTATAAGCATAATTTTTTTTCCATCTCTACATCAAAATTATTCTAAGATTTCCTCTAGGATGGAGGCATGTCACACACATCCAAGAAGTATAAATAGATCTTAAGATTTGGTTGTCAAGATTTGAATAAAAATGTGTTAAGTTTTGGAGTAGACTTGTGAATCCAAAAGTCAATAAGGGTGCTGGCAAGAAGTTGAGTCCACTTTTTGGCCAAAAAGTGGAAGTGTTTTCCCTGATTTTCAGCATTTGACACATTTGACCTTAAAATTTGAAGCACTTAGAGATGGAATCTTCAAAAAAGTCACTGGACATAAAATGTAGTGCTCAAAGTCTAGTTTCCAGATATGTAATTTATTTCAATACCTAGATTGTACAAATTGAGTTTCAATAGGCATTTCTAAAAACCACTATTTAAAAGACTTTTTTTACCATACCATGCACATGTACAACATCCATATTTTGACCTAAATTATCATATTTTTCTAAATCCTTTTGGGAAAAGATTTGTGACTCACTAAAGCTTGTTCTCGATATTTTTTGTAATTTTTTATTGAATTTTTTTTTGTTAATTTTTTATTAGGCATATTTGTCGTTTTGAAAAATCGTCGTGTATGACATGCATAAGATGACCTTAATTTATCATTTTTTGATTTTTTTTAAATTGAAAAGAATTGTCTAAAGTTTGTTCTCGTGCAATCCGTTCGTCAAAATTTATGTTGATCAAAAGTTATTAAAATATTAAAAAACCTTGATATTTAAAGTTTATGGACCAGTTTCATTAGAAATTAATTGAAAAATAGAAAAAATAATCCAATTGTAAAAAAAATTACATATTTGGAATTTGTTGTCTCATCTAAAATGGGTTTTAATTTGTCAAAAAACTCTGCAAAAAAAAGCCATATGTCCAAACTCGGTATTTTTCTCTGACATTGTTAGGACCTTCAACTTGTAGGTTAAACCAGGTCTAAGGCCTAGGTTTAGATTCCCAAAGCTTTTCCCAAACCAAAATTCAAGGCAGAAACCCGCCCACAAAGAAAACCCAATTTCAAAATTTTGGAAACGGGATCTCGATTTCAAAATTGCCAAAAACGGAAATTTTTGTTTTGGAAATTTTAAAACGGACCCATTTGAAATTTTTCCAAAATGGAAATTTTCAAATCGATCCCATTTTGAAAACTTTCCATTTTGAAAATTTTAAAACGGACCTGCTTTTAAAATTTCCAAAAAAGAAATTTTTAAAAGCAGGATCCCATTTTTTAAAAAACAAGATCCCGTTTTTAATTTAGGCTCAGGATCCCTAAACTAAACGGGATCCTATTTTTTAAAAATGAGATCATGTTTCTTAGAAAGCGGGATCCCATTTTTGCAATGCCGATTTCTTTTTTTTGGGTAAGGAAAAAACTTCCACGTTTTGTGGACTCAACTTCTTGCACTTACCCATAAATTTTGGATGAGGATAGAATAGGTTAAATTAGAAGCTCCTATGTCAAACTATCCTATAAGATAACTTAATATTTTTCCTTGAGAGGACAAACTTTGAAGGAAAAATATCAAAGGAACATGGATATGAACACAAGATCTAGGTAAAATAAATGAATTTGATTTTGGGATGCCTGAAAAGATGGTGATAATGGGGATGTGGTGAATCAAACCTAAATTTAAATTTAGACTTTGATTGACAAGATATGAATGTTTAAAATGGATGAGATAAATAATCTAATATGAGGTCTAACTCTAAGTAAACCAATAGTTATCAGTTTGGTTTGAGGAAGGTTTGTTTATAAGATAGTAAGGTCTGGTGATAGCAAGTAGCCTATTTGACAAAGAAATTGCATACAGATACAAAGCAATTATGCCATAGTATAGAAAAAGTGTGACAATCAAAGTTTTGAATGTAGGATACTAAGCATAAATAGATGATAGTACATTTTTTTAAATAGACTTGGATTTGTGAAGGTCACAGGAAATTGCACAACTCTATGCAACAGATGTTCCTATCCTAGCCATAAATTCCCTTACCTAAGTTACAATTAAACCCATAGAAGTTGCAATTATTCCCATCTAAGCCATAGTTGTGAAATAGGGTTAAAAATTATGTAAAAATGAGTTTTTAACCTCTATTTGACATATAGTTATGCAAAACGATAATCAGTTACACAAGAGGGTAGGAAAAGGTGATATTGTAAGGTTCAATTGTGTTATTCTATCTGGTTTTGGTCTAATATATGTGTATTGAGAAAATTTGGAAAGAATAACACTTCAAACAATAGACACGATAGTTGTTGAAAATTTTCAAGGTGATAAGGCTAAATGGTTTAATTGGTCTAAATACATAAGATACTCCAAGCACATTAACAATCTAGCTAGTAGTAAAGGTGTGATGAATTAGTGTAGGCCCACCCGTTGAAGCATAATACCTTCAAATAAATGGGAGACTAAAGTATTCTAAGGTCATGTACCACCTTAACACTCATTTCATTAGAAGGACTAGGTCCAACAAGGAATTTTGTCACCTCAACAAGAGAAGAGTACACAGTGAGTAACTTCTACCATGGTATTGTACTTTGCACCACACTAAGGCAACAACTAAAGGTCTTAAAGACCTCAAAATAAACAAGGTTCATAGTGAGACCGTGAACAGTGGACCCATCCAAGGATGTCCAAGTTGAGGGGGTCAATCTAGGTGTATATACTAGCATTAGTTGTGTTTTATATAGTTCAAATGAGTTTGATATGATCATGAAGTATTCTCTCGTTTTCAAATCTAGCAATATTAACTTCATGAAGCATTGGAGTTCCTAGTTAAGGTTAGTAATGAATGTAGTAACATACAAATATTGATATGGATCAAACATCATTTCAGTTGCAAAGGGGAGAAGCCAATAAGATACTTGTCGTCCAATTGTATGAGTTAAGAAAAAAGACCTCATTTCATTAATAATTACACTTAAATATGTAATACCTATAATGAAAACAACATAACTATTACTAGCATCTACATCTTTAAGAGGTGCAATGAGTTTGCTAATAGGGAACATGTGCATGTGCCAATAAGAACTGTTTTCTATATTGAGAGGAATGGTGTCCCCAATAAAGCCAAATCATTTTGGTGATTCAATTATATTTTCCTACGTAGAACAATATTTCTAAAACAATTTTTTTTTTACTTGAAATCCCACATAAAAAACCTATTAGCTAGTTCTTACAAATTTCATCATAGATACAATAGGTAATAATCTCTACCGACTTTCTCAACCTATCTAGGAAAAAACTAATCAATATAGTGACTCTTATTTTCAAGATATAGTAAGATCCGTTTTTTATAGAAACAATTAGATTACATAGATATAAGCATCTACGTCTTTGAAGTAGATTACAACATAGTGAATAAATATACATCTAAAGTAAAAATCATTCTTCAACTAAGTTACCATGAATAAAGGAAACTAGTCTATCAAAATTATCCAAAACTTGACCCTCAACCCTTAACATCTCTAAAAAATTTGAACCTTACCAAATAATATAATCAAGTAACATGTAATCATCTCACCAATTAAAGAACAACACTTAAATAGAATCCTTATTTTCAGAGGATCAAAATGTCACATTTCATAACATGGACAAAGCTAATCAAATAACATTTCATAACATGGACGAAGCTAATCAAATAACATGTCTATCATCTCACCTTTAAAGGACAACCCTTGAATAGAATCGTTATTTTTAAAGGATCAAAATGTCACATTTCATAACATGGGCAAAGCCCGGGGCAAAGCCCTACACCTTACAAGGCAGTTCTCTTGTCTTCAATCGTCCGTAATTCTTCCCCGAAACATGTTCGTATCAGTCACTATTCATCTCTTTTCTCAGAGGTTATATGTGCTTTTTTATCTTTAATAATCCTTTAACTGCTCACGAGGGACGACATGATAGATGCCCAGGCCCCATAGCTTGTCTTTTGTGGTCCGTGACTCCTCGGAGCTTTACCGAATCCGTGGTCCAATAGCCTGTAAAGTCACGCCTTCTGGCCGGTATTTTAGCTATTTTGGTCATCCAGAACGGTGTGATTCGTAAACCGGCAATGAATACCCACAGGATAACAATCCCGGCAACTGTGGGTTTCACAATAACTTCATAAGAAGTACAAACAGATTAATTTATATTTGAATAATGCAGTACAGATAAATCTGTTGTGTCAAAGCTAAAAAAGGTGCAGGTACTCAAACATGCTTGGACTTGGATGGCGCGGCGCACCATGTTCACATTCATCGCCTTCTTCAGGGGGCAGTTGTACGATATCCATTTCGATGAAACAGATGAACCGGCCTCTAAAAATATAGATTCCATCTTCTTTTTAGCAATTACAACGTCACATTCCTTCCTCACTCATAGCTGTAATCCACAACCTAAAATCACGGACAAAGCCTACCGGGTATCACGATTAAGTACCGAACAGTATCGCCCGTGCTTAGGCATGTTTTTAAAGTTTATTGATTACCGAATAACATGGACTAACTTAACCTTATATATAGTGTAAGCCCACCACTAATGTTTGCAAAACAAGATCATCTGAACTCTAAGAATCTGTTAAGCATGGCAAGGGCAGTGGAGGTCAGGACATTCCTTTACTTTGTGGTGGTAGTAGTGAGCGTTGTGGTGGTGGGAATGAGCGGCAAGGTGGAGGGCGCAATATCCTGCTCAACGGTGGTGTCTGATGTAGTTCCATGCCTGTCTTACGTAGCAGGGAGCTCTGCCCAGCCGACGCAGGGATGCTGTAACGGTATTCGGTCTCTCAACTCCGGGGCCAGAACAACGGCCGACAGGCAAGCCGTATGCAACTGCATAAAATCTGCAGCGTCCTCATACCAAGTTAACTACAATAGGATTGGCAAGCTGCCTGCTGCCTGCGGTGTTAATCTGGGCTTTGCCATTACCCCCTCCCTTAACTGCGCCACGTAATTTCCCAACATTTCCATTTCTGTTTTTAAGGCTTTTGGTAACTCTTAAATGGCTAACCAAGTACTTTTATGTTTTTTTGTTGTTTACAGGATCCGCTGAGATCTGCGCAGGGCTTGGCAGGCACCAGGGATAGTGATTTCAAATAATAAAGCAGCTCTTTGAAGTTGCAGGCGTCCTCTAGTTATATCTGTAATAGTTAGTTATATAGTATAGAGATAGGAGAAAAGTGTGCGTCGAGGAACATTATGAACTGAGATTGAAATATATTACAGTCAAATGTTTTCAATTTAGAGTCAAAATAGTATGAACGATTGTTCCAGAAAGAGTGAGTTAGGGTAAGTGAAGTATGGTTGTAAGAAATCACAGTAGTGAGATCTAATAAAGATTGGAAATTTGGCTTATACGGGACAAAGATGGACAGGACTCGACACAATGCTTTTTATTTCTTGTTTAAATTTGATGCCTGTTTATGATTATTTTTGCTGGGGATTATTTCAATGCATATGTGATGTAGTTTCGTATTTCATATTAACATTATCTTTCTTAATTTTTTAAATACATAGATTTAATAATTTTTAATTTTCTGGAGTAATTAGAATTTAAAATTAGATCTAAATCAAAATTAAAAATATATAACAAGTGTTTAATCATAATTCGTAGGGGACTAGTCTCGCTCTACCTTCTCTCAGGTACCCAAGGTAAGGATTGTTGGTTCGGCTAGGTCGTGGGGACACCCCTTAGTATATAAAAAAAAGAAGTTTAATCATAAACTTTTTCATATAATTATACTTTTTATCTATTTATTTTTTTGTTTTATTCAATTTTATAAAAGATTCAAATTGTAACACGTGATTTTATCATAAATTTTATCTTAAATAATTTAACTCATGACAAAAACAAGTTATAGGGTTTGCATGAGAGTATACTCTAAAAGTAAAATGGAAGGTTTATTTTTTATTTTTAAAAGAAAAAAATCAAAAGTCATCACATTTAAATGACATTGTTTTGTTCTATTGAATTTTAAAATATAATAAATTCAATATTGTTGCATTGTGTTAGTTTGTATGGTTACAATGAACTGATGTTAAATTTGAATTTAATCTTAAAAGATAAATGTAAAAATTAAAAAAGAAAATTTATTATTGATTTATGCATTTTTAAATAGTTTAATTTATTAATATATTTATAAAAACTAAACATGGTTTGAAAAAGACTTTTTCAATAAACTATCTAATATGAAACTTGATGGTACATAAAAGTCAACAATTTATTGACAATTTAATTATTTATGTGTAAAAGATTCCACTAGAAATAAATTATTGTTAAGTACAATGATGTAATACTAGATACAAAATAATACAAAGATCAAATCTTATAATAAATATCCTTTTTTCCTTGTACTAAATTGAACAATATACTTGTACTAAATTGAACAAGATTTTATTTCATTTATATTCTTCAAAATTATAGATATTGCATAGATTTAATTAAAAATAAATAAAAATATTAAAAAAATAAATTAACTGTTTATTTATAAATGAATCTACTAGAAATCCATTATTGTTAAGTACAATAATATAATACTATAAAGAATAACACAAAAATAGAATCTCACAATAGATAATCTCTTGTCCTTGTACTAAATATAATAAGATTTTATTTCATCTATATTCTTGATACTAATAGATGTTACACAAATTTAATTAAAAAACACCAATAATATTTGGTGAGATGAGAGACTAGCCAGACTTAAAGGACTCAAATATTCACAATTAATTAATATAGAAATTATATTGTAATATTTCTTCAAGGGTACTTCCTATAAAATAACAATATAAAGGAAAAAGGTATAAACTTGGAGAACCTTGTTTGGAGTGATGGGAAAAGGAGACGTGCTAATGTTTAGAATGAAACATAGAAAGAGTACCCTTCCTTGACTCAAGACCTTGCATTAATCAATATTAAGGATTTTCCATAGATGCCTATTAGAGAAAGATGTTTTATTATATAAGAGATAATTCAAACCAGTCTAGGGCATTTAATTATTATTGGTTAATAAATGGTTCTCTTAAAATTGATGAATAATCACAATTTATAGGGTATCACGCTCAAAAGATTTTTTTTTAAATAATATAAATTACATCTCATTTTATATTGATATAAATTATTTTACTACATATTATATTATAAAATAAGTATATATTAATGTTAAATAATATATAACAAGAGATTTAATAATATTTAAATTATATTTTATTATTTTATCTTGCTTGGCTTTCATTAGATTTTGACATTTGATAAGTTTTCCTACAACATACACTATTATATTCCAATAGCTTATTTAACATATTAAGCTATTCTCATGAATCCCCATGACAGTTCTCTAATATGGTGACCCATTATTCATATATATTTAACATTAGTTACCCAATTTTTTCACTAAAAAAATGTACATTCATGTATATATTCTTTTATTGAGTGATAATTGTTACCTACTTGTCCATTCTAATTCTTCAAATAATTAATTTTTTAGGTTATTGGTAAGAAATATTGACATACTTTTTATAGAATTTTATTGTGGATTTGAAAGTTCCTTTGTTGACCATCATATCATATGTTCATGCAATATGATCCTTGTCTTATGTATTAGATCTATATTTTTTTTATTGGTCAAAGCAATTTCACAAAGAATATTTCAATAAGACTTGGTGTAGTGATGAAGATGTGCTATAACAAAAATACACCTTTCCATTATAATCATAATTTTCGGCAATGATCAAGACATTAGTGAGGATTGAAGGCATAAAGTATATGTAATGAATAATTATTATGTAGCCACGTAGATTGTTCCTATAAATATATATGGATTGACAAATCAAAGAGTATGTATTTTGGTCATTCATAAATATGCCAAAGATATTGATTTTAAAGGTGATAAATCTAGATCATTCTATTAGGCCTTATCCTAAAATTATCAAAAAATTAGTCTTTGTATTGATTTCTTCAAACTCTATCCCTTTATAGTGGTAATTGAGATGTATCTATTAAGATAAATTCATGCTTTCCTATTTTCTAATCCTTGGTCCAAAATAATATTGAATTTAATATACTTACTATTAAACTCAAAAAGTCAAACTAATGGTAACTTTTTTCACCAAGGTTTTCTGTTTACCACTATATTTTTTGTTCTAATCTATCAATGACTCGCTATCATGTGCAAAATGTTTTAAGTGAGGTATTTTTTTTGCAAGATGACTTATAATGAGGTATTCATCATATGTTTACTATCCATTACTAGTTTCCTTTTATCTTCCTTTAGAAAATAGAGTTCACTTTTCTGGGCATAATATAGTGAACTTGGTTGAGATAGCAACTTCATGGTGGTTCCATTGGAAATATTTTATAGATGTGTTAGGCTACATTGTTTTAGAGTGAAAAGTTTTGGTAGATGGAAAGCTTATAAAAATGGATAGTATTACATTCAAATAGGCTTACATAGAGTGAAAGTTGTCATCCTCTAATATTTTGGTACCTAAAGTGGCCCTAGAAAGCAATTATTTTTCTATATGTTATCTTTGGTTATTGAGTGATCTCCACTAAATCACATCCTCTTCAAGTGTACCATCGATCTAATGGTAGGATTATGTTTATTGGTTACAATATAGACATGCGTGGGACACATTTATGTTACAATTTTATTTTGAATACGCTAGTAGTCTCAAGAGCAATTGAAATGCACCAAGTGTAAATGATGTTGAAAGTGGGGATCAATTCTTCTATATGCTAAGTGAATATATGAATGCAAGTTTCTTGAATTTTCCACATGCACGAGAGTAGTGTAAAGTATGATTGATATACATACTTCTCATTATAGTAAAGTGAAAAAAATCAACAACCAATTCTTTTTATGTTAGTTTCTTTTACTAGTTGTGCATTATCTACATTACATATGCATCAATCAATAATGTTCACTGATCCTTATCCTTTTTCAAAAATGGTATGTCATTTTTTGTGCCTAACAATTTTCAAATAAACATAGAATCTGGGTTTGGGGTTTCGTTACTTAGCACATGGAAGCAATAATAAATGTGGATGCATAGGTAGTTAGTCAATACCTTTGGTAATGCATTATTTACTAAAGGATGATAAGATGACATTTTTAGTCCTATAGGTAATTGGTCCCATGGTGTTACAAAGAGAAAAGAACTTAGAATAATATTTTTTATTGCTAGTATACATGGGATGTGAGGAATAGAATAGGAAAAAAGGTACATGTACAAATTTATTAGTGAGAAACTTAGCAAAAAAAATATTCTTGACAATGTTATTTAAGCTAGTTTTGGTTTTGTTGGTGACTTAGATATTATAAATGTTGGGTTAGATCCATGACTTATATTCATTTATAAAATGAAAATATGGAAATATGGAGATGTGAAATTTTATCATGCCCTATTTTCTTAGACTTGAAACACAGGAAAGTGGGGGGGATAGGAGACCTAAAAATGGGATGTGAAATGAGGGACCTATGCCAAAAGAAAAAGGGGGGGTGTCCACCTAATCACAAATCCACCTTTTCCATGTTCATTAGAAAGAGGGATAGTACCACAAATGATTAGAATTGACTTGGAAATCTCAATGTGAGTTAACCCTAGGTTTGGACACTATGCTACCCTAACTTGCTTATGTTAAAAATGACTAAAGAATAGCTTTGGGAGAAGAATAAAAGTTCATTAACAATCAAACATTTTTGATCTAACACTTGAACTACAAAGTATTATTATAATACTAATAGAAACAACCATTAACTAGCATGTCTAAGAAGGTTAGGATGGTATGTGCTTGGTTCCAAATTTGGTTTTTAGGTTCTATTGAATGACATATTCTCCCAAGAGTGAATGGATCTTTGTACTAGGGTTTGAAAATTCTTTTTGCAGTCCTTAGATCTTGGATCTAAGCTTTTGATTCCCCTAGGTTTGATTTTCAAAAATTCAAAATAAAACCTATAGGTGAGTTTTTGTGTCTTGACAACTTTGATGAAAAATTTGAAAACTTCACAAAATTGCACTTTTGATCCAATTTTAATCTTTCTTCACCTATAATCCTACAAACACAAAGAAGGGAGAAACATGTTTATTTTTGGTGGATAAGGGTTTTCCTTAGTCAAACCCTAGTTTGGTAATTAAACCTTTATAATGAAATAATGATAAAAATGGAGGAATTAATGAATGGACAAAGCTTGTTACACCTCACCAAACCCTTTAATGGCTTCCCTTAGAGGATTGAAGTCTAACACATCACTCCAAGGATTGGATCTTGCATGAAATGGCTTGATTTCTTGATAGATATTGATACTCAAATGTTTTCTTGAAACTTTAAACCTACATCAGAATGTTAGCTCAAAAATATGCATGAACACACATAAATATTGAAATGATGGTAAGATCTTGAATACTGAAATGATTGACTAATAAATATGCTTTCCAATGCTCTTGAAAATAATATTTTCTCATGTGAAATTTGAATTATGCAACCTAGATTTAACTGATAAAAGACCTTCTATTTATAGGTATTTCCTTAATTACTCGACAATTAAACGTTAGAAGCTAACCTTTGCAATTTGAATTTAGATAATAAAATTTCCACTAAAAACATATTAAAAATGGGTCCTAAGACTTAAGGAGGACCCATTCTCCCTTGGGCGAATGGGTCCTAGGACACACATTGATGTGTAAGTGTAGGCATTGCTTAAATGTGGGCTCCCCTTTCAGAAAACATAATTAATTAGGCTTGTGAATGTGTATTTGGGCCAATTAAAGGATTAATTAAGTTCAATTAATAAAGGGGATTCACACATAGTGTGAACATGTAAATGTGTACATTTTTTGACACCAATTTTAGTGAGAGTATGAACTTGAGCTTAGACTCACACTAAAGTAGACAAATGAGTCAAGAGAGGTCTAATTGTACAAGTGTTGTAAGGATAAGACATGAAAAAGGTTAAGGATGATGATTAATCCACCAAGATCTAAGATCTCATGGAAAATCAGAAAAGGCACAAAGAGACACATGAAAGAAATAGCAACACAAGATGCACAATCATACGATGTCAAAATTAATGTAAAAAAGAAAGAAAAGGAAGGATGGACTAGCCATAGTTGTGTTTTTGTGCATAAAATGCATTCAAAAGTGAAACCTCATTGTCCACTATGCAAAAAAAATATACTCATGAGGGTTAGTGAAAAATGGTGCCCACTAGTTGAACCCCAAGAAAGTGAGAAACACACAAAAGGTCAGTATGTACCCACAAAAGGTGGTTAATGGGAAATTCATGCCAGGTCTATAGGCTCCCATATGTCAACCATGCAAAAAGTTATACATATTGATAAATTTGATAAGGCACCACAAAAATGGTTCCACAAGGCTAGCAAGTTGCATTATGCTAGACACTCATAAAAAATAAAAAGGCACCACTAAGAAGCAAGTTGTGTTATGCTTGGTGTCCATGATAGTTTTAAATACAATAGGGTAGGATAGTTAAAGGGGTTTTGTTTAATTCATGAAAGGTCACACCTTAGGGAACATCGTGCTTAATGTCATGAAGAGAGGACTAGTCATAGAATAAAATATTTGCAACTTAGGGAATACAACCCATAACGTTACCACTAAGAGGAATGCCAAATGCCAAGAAAAATAACATTCTTGAAGGACATAACACCCAATGTCACAATCAAGAAGACACATCAAATGAAGTAAGAAGACTGCACTTTTAAAGGAATATGCAAACAATGAGTGGAGATGTGTATTCCCCCCACTTTAAGGAAATTTCTCAACACCATGTTGTGATAAATTACTTTAAAGTAGAAAAATGATAAATACCAATACATGAGAGATTTATTCATAAAGGTCTATGTAAAACATATGCTTCCAAGTAGAGCTATGTCATGGAAAGGAGTTTTCCCCCCATATGCAATCCTAAGATAACACATAAGGGATCCATGGATCTAGGGTCAACACATGTCTTTGCTACAGTGATATAATCGAGCTCAGAACTATCATCCTTACCCAAATAACTCATAGAACAAGCACAAAGGAAGAATGACACATAGAGAGAGAAAACAAAGGAGAAGCCTTTTGGGTCAACATGGAAGAGACCTAAATGTCTCAATGCTTTGCATTGTCCCCAAAAGGAAAAGAAAAGACAAATGAAAAAGAAAATGGCTACAAAAGATAGAAGAATGAAGATACAAATAGAAGAATTTCACAATAGGTTCATTTCTTTGTATTCTTATAGCAACAGAGTGACAAAGGGTCATCCAAAGAAGGATCACAAACATATAAAGACATGCCAAGCAACACAATATAAGGGATCACATTATGCACATGAAATCATGTAGAACATGAAAAAAAAAAAAAAATACTAGTAAGGCACATGCGAGTCAACCTATAGTAGGTCATCCATATCCCAATCTTGTTCATCATATGCGAAAGGTGGAAAACTAGCCAAAGGGATAAAAACAAGAGTCATACTAGGATAAGGCTACCTAACTCCTTTTCCCTTAAATGTATGACATGCATGATCCAATATAGGTGATGAGAATGTGCTCCTTGCAATATAGAAAATGATTTTCATTTAAATGTAAAACATGTAATAGTGAACATGTGATGATCCTACAACTATCAAATGAAAATGAAAAAAGAAATCAATTGCTAATTGATTATACAATCATATTTATGTGAAAATAGTTCAATTTCTCTAATAATTCTCTTTAAAGCATGACACTCATTAGTACTATGCCCAAGAGTTCTATGATATTGACAATGAGACATATTTATATTTTTTCCTTTTAGATTTTTCTTGATAGGTGGTGTGAACCTAAGAATTTTATCCTACTTTAATATGCAAAATATCTAAAAATGCGAATGATAAAAGACTAAGGACACTTCAAGATTAGCCTAAAGAGTGATGAAACAAGAAGGAAAATGGATAAAACAAAATGCAAATGATTTCACCTTCCTTGCTGTTGAAGACTCCTTGGTTGGCCCTTGATTTGGATGACTTTGTGTGCTCCTTAGATGACTTTTTGAGTGACTAAATGCAAGATCAACTTATGCAAAATGATTAGAATGGATGGCTAGATGATAGTGAATGAGTGAGAATGCAAATTGGCAGCATGTAGTTATAAAATGGCTAAGTGTTGAAAATACCCTTGAGGAGGGGGTATTTATAGGAGAATTTGAATTCTCTAGAGAATTCAATGGTCAAGATGCATCCAACAAGGCCAAGATGAAGGGCTATGGTGGGTTGAGAACCCACAAGCCCTCACATCTTGACATGTGGATGGTGAAGTGGCTAAGAGGAGATGAGGTGTAAGTGAGGTGGCCAAAAGGTACTTGAGGTGGAGGAACGACAAGTACCTTGCAAGTACATTGGGAGATGGGAAGAATCTTGGGTGAATAAAAGTGAATTTTAAATTCACAATGATTAGAAGAATCTAGTGGATAAGACAATGTTCCCAAAAGGTGGGAGTTTGTCACATGTGACTTGATGTGACAAGTCAAAGGTTCTAGAAGATGCATGGAAAAAGGGGATTCTTGGAGGAATAAAAATGAATTAAAAATTCCTTGGGGGATGGAGAGAGTTGACCAAGGTACTGATTAAGATTAATTAATCAGTAATTAGAAGATAAATGAGAATTAGAAGCCAACTTGCAAAAGTAGGAGGATGTGACACACCCTAATCAAGGATTAGGCATGTGCACATCCCTAATGAAGAAATTAGGATTAGGATTAGATGAAAATGACATGTGAAGAATTAAATAAATGGATTATTTATTTAATTTATTTGATGAAAGGAGGATTAAAAGAATAAAGTATTTAATTATTAATTAAATACCTTAGGGATTTGCAGAATTAAAGATATTAATTAAATAATAGTAATATTATTTAATTAACTCGAATAAGAGGATGTTTAGATGAAAAGTGATAAATTTGGATAAATTTAGTGTCCAAATTTAGATGTCTACATTTTTCCCCTCTTTGAGATGGTGTTACGAAGTAGCATCATTTCAAAGAATATTAAAATATAGAACTTAGAAGAAGATGGTTAGATTAGAAAAGATGCCCCAGTCATCCAAGGGATGACTAGGAAGAAAGATGATGGGGGTGAAGGTGAAGAGTAGGGATTGAGGATGCCCCCTCGAGAGGACATGTGGGTTCAAGAGAACATGGATGTGCTCTCGAAATGGATGCGATGAAGCAAGGGGAGATGAGGAAGATGATGCAAGGTGATGGGTAAGAGAGTAAGTGATATGGATATGGATGAAGCACAAATGGATTTTATGACAAAAGGTGATGTTGCCCCAGTCAAGGTATAAGCCAAAATGGGTTGATGATGGATGGAGTGTTGTCAATGAGGGAATGAAGGATCCTGAAACAACACGAGGATAGGGAAGGATACATCCCACTGAGTGGTATTGATGAGGGAAGGATATATCCCAAAACACCACTAAAGGATAGGGAAGAATACCTCCCGATGATGATGATGAAAGTGTTGTTGATGAGGGAAGGATACATCCCAAAACAACACCAAAGGGATAGGGAAGGATACTAATGGATGATGATGATGATGGGTCAAGGCTAGTAACGAGACTGGGAACAAGACCAAGGATATGATTAGATGATTGGGCTAAATGGAATGGATGGGGGTTGGATAGAGATGTGAGATAAGGATGAAGGATGAATGGATGGGGGGATACATGCAAGATGATATAATGGAGAATGAAATATAATCCTAATGCAATTTTCCATCTTTGGAGCACTGATTTTGCTATAGCATAAGACACAAGATGCTAGGGTATGAAGAACCAAGGAGAATTAGTGTCTAATGCATAAAACAAACACAACAGACAAGAAGGCTATCCCAACACCCCAAAGTCACAAAGACCTTGGTCGGGCCAGGTATTGAGATAACCACAAGCACAAAAGGATGCCCCAGCATAACACAAGACCTCGGGGATCTTGGTGGGTACTACGTGGGACAACCAAGAAGACATAATCAAACAAAAGAGCAAGATATGCCCCTATGTTGACCAATCAAAACACACCATAATATGATGGATCATGGCGGCCTTGACAAGTGATGATAGGGAGCTCAAATGATAAACAAAATCCAAAAGTATCAAAATATCACAATCAATTTCAAACGTCCATTGCCATAGGATCAAGGGGATGGATGGGATTGATGAGGTCTGTTAGGAAGGATGCATCCTGTTGAGACCAAAGATGATGGATACGAAACTAAAAGATCGTTATGATGTGGGATGTTCAAAATCAATTGGATCTCATGATACAAGTGGATCTTGTTTATGAAGAACTGGCTAGATAAGGGCATAGCTTGATGGCACGACACAAGGAAGACAAGACATGGGACTGACAAGCCCTAAAGACCTAGGGGCTTGGGGGCCGATCAAAGATTAGCCTTGCCTACGTGAAAGCGCAGAGCCCTCGTAGTTTAGTGAAAGGTGGATGACTGACCAAGATGGAGACCTTGATGGGTGGTAAAGATAGGATGGACAAAAGGAGAAAGACCGATGATAGACGATAGAGGACCAAAGTGGACAATGAAGATCGATGATGGAACCCCGGGGGCAGATCAAATGATCGACCTTGCCTACGTGAAAGCGCAGGGGCAACGTAGTTTGACAAAACCAAAGGAAAACAATGGATAAAGGATGATAAGATGATAAGATAAGTGGATAAAAAGGTGGGACCGATATGACAAGATAGGATAGACCTGTTGGATTGGATAGGATGATGATGATCAGATAAAGCTCAGGGATGGGATAGTTATCCAAAGCATTAAAATGACTTGGGAGGATGATATGATAGATAGATGAGTGATGAAAAGTGATAGGAGATTGGAAAGATGTGCAAGAGATGCAGGGATGAGGATGATGAGATAAATGGCATTGGGTTGCATGGGGGGAGGCCTATAGCCAGATACCAATGACAAGAGATTGTGAGATGGGATGAGATGGGATGAGGATAAAGATGGAAGAATGGATAGAGATATAGGGATGGGGGATGGGAGAGATTTTTTGGATGGATAGGAATATAAGGATTGGGAGATGAAAGGTATGCTAGGATAAATGGATATGAATATAAGGATGGGAAGATGGGAGGGATGTTGTGATAGATTGATAGGGACAAAAGGATTGGGAGATGAAAGGGATGCTAGGATAGATGGATACAAAGATAAGGATGGGGAGATGGAAGGGATGCTGGGATAGATGGATACGAAGATAAGGATGGGGAGATGGAAGGGGTGTTGTGATAGATGGATAGGGACAGAAGGATTGGGAGATGAAAGGGATGCTAGGATAGATGGATACAAAGATAAGGATGGGGAGATGGAAGGGATGCTATGATAGGTGGATAGGGAGATGAAGGGATGTTATGATAGATGGATACAAAGATAAGGATGGGGAGATGGGAGGGATGTTGTGATAGATTGATGTCTCCAAGGACTATGTCACAAAGGAAGCAGATGCCCCCACTCTAGATATGTCATATATGATGAGGCATGAGGGATGGAAGATGAGTGGATGGGAAAAGGAGATAACTAGAGGAGGATACAATGGGTGACCAAGGAATACAACATATCATAGATGAAGGGAATGTATACCAAGAGGTGTCCAAAGCATGCATAGATAGGTGCCCCTATTTTGATCAAGATCACAAGAAGGATGGAGGGATGGGAGATAAATGGGATATGATGGTAGGATGCGGAAGATAGGTGGGATGGGGGGATTTATGAAGAGGACAGATAACAGGAAGATGGGTGTATAGCTGGCAGCATAGCGATGGAGGGAATGCATATCAGGAAGTTGCCCACAAGTGCAGATGGGGATTTATGCATGACGCCTGTTTGCTAGGTTTTCATCATGGTACTTATCCAAGGTGCTTGTTTTCCAAGTTTTCACCATTGGACGAATTATTTCTCTGTACTTTTTTATTTTTTATTTTTTGAATTTTTCTTTTGAATTTTTATGGATTTTTGGACTTTTTTGAATTTTTGGATAGTAGGGGGATGAAAATGGATAAGGATAGGGATGTGGATAAGGGAATTTAGAAGATATATGATAAGGATATGTATGAAGGACTCAAGCATCAAGTTCTATACGAGGTAGTAAGAGCCCATGTTCGAACCGACTATTGGATGTTGGTACAACCTTATGAGGATAAATGGATTATGCAAGAGGATGAATTAGGGGGATTTGAGAGGGGAGATACATGGGATAATGGATGGGATGCTGCAAAGGGTATGGATGGGATGATGGGGTGGATATGTGATAGGGAGATGTGTTCAGGACCAACATTGGCATATGTGGTGGTGGATGTGAAAAGATAATAGGATTAAGGGATGGAGAATGTGGGGATAATGGAGGAGATGGAATGGTGAATTTCGGGACATAGGGACCAAAAACAGACTTAGGAGATGAAAGGGGTGTATGATTAGCTTTTGGATTAGTGACTTTGGATGTTCTTACTAATTTTTCATGTGATGGCATTGCATCTTTTTTCTTTGGGATCCACATGGTTTTGATCTTTGCTTTGGTGGGTCTTTGTGGCCTACGGATTTGATGTAGATTTAGATTTTTCTTCTCTTCACCATGTCTTTTAGAGGGGACATGGGGAGCCGTAGATTCATGTGGATGCTTGGATTTATTCATTTTTTCTTTAACAACCAAAGTGCTTTTAGTAGCAATGGCATGGGTGTGAGGAGATGGATGATGTGGAGTGATGGAGGTAGGTGTATGGGGATTATGTGTAGATGGAGGATGTTTAGGTAAGTGCCTTTGTTGATCCTAACTATAGGGTATGTGAGAGGGATGTTTATGATGGATGAGATGGATAGGTGATGAATGGATGAAGGGATGGATAGGATGAGACAGAGGAGCTGATTTTAGGATATAGGAGCCCATAATAGATGTAGGATCTAGAGGAAACATGGGCATGGTAGATGGAGGATTAGAGATGGTAGATGGAGGGATGTAAGGACCCAAAATGGATGGAGCAGATGAAGGAGGAATATGGACAATGGTTTTGAGGCGATATAATAGAGGAGGAGGGATGGCAGCATATGATTTGGTGGAGTGATGGAAAGAGCCTATATTTATTTTGGAAGAGGCTTGTTGAGGACATCTAGAGGTTGTACCAATATTTTTAGATTGCGAGTCATAAGTAGTACATCCAAGACCTTGCGGATACAAATGTTCTTTAGCTTGGATGGGCTCTATAATACCTTGCTCATGAAGGCCTAAACCTTTTCCTTGATAGTTCATTCTCTTGAGTATTCGATCTAGGACATGATTTTTGTTATTCTGGAAGAATGATGCGAGTTCATTATTAGGTGGAAGAGGAGGGTTGGTGTATATGCTTTGTTTTTCTTCTGTGAGGAGACCACCATGGAGGAATGTGAGAGGACCAAGGGGATATGCAAGCGGTGTGGGGATAGCATTTTTAGGTGATGATGGGGGATCATGAGAAGGAGATGATGGGATAGCAACATCAAGAGAGGGAGTAGGGGCCATGATAGGATCATGATTTGTGGTAGTAGGCTCATATGATGGAAATGGAGATGGATCAGTGGAAGCTTGAATGACAAGGGGATCATGGGATGGAATGGATGGGGGACTGTGATCTTGAGGTGGACTAGATGGGATGGTAGGATCTTGATCTATAGAAGGGGATATGCTGGAATGCTTTGGATTAGACTCTTGGTGTGACTCATCGTGTGTGGGAGGCATGGTAACGGAGTCTTGTTGGGACTCTTCAAGTGGGTAAGATGGAGGGATGGAAGATTCATGAGGTTCATTGGAATGGGTTTTGGTGCTACTAGGAGTGGGAGGAGTGGATTGGATTTGGGTGGATCTAGGAGTAGAGGGAGTGGATTGGAATTGGGTGTCTTCGATGGATTCAGTGGTTCTTGGAGTAGGAGGTGGGGGTTCAATGGATTTAGTGGGTTCAATGGTTTCAATGGTTTGAGCAGTACTAGGGGTGGTAACGTCAATAATAGGTGTGGTATGGAGAAGGGTCTCATCACTAGTGACCGTGGATGATGGATCTAGATGGCATGGTTCCATGACTTCAAGATGTGGAGTTGGGGATGGCTTATTTGTAATGAGTCCTTGGAGAACTTCTGAAATGAGAGACTTGCATATGGTTGGCTTGGCTAGGGTGGTAGAAATGGATGAGGGATTATGGATTGGTGGACTAGGGTTAGATGGAGGAATGGGATTGAATGTAGGACCATGAGTAGATGGGGGATTAGGATTGGATGGAGGACTAGGAGTAGATGGAGGGCTAGGATTGGATGGAGGGTTAAGGTAAGGATATTGGAGTGGTGAATTAAAATAGGGGGACATGGATTGTGGATTAGGACAAGAGGATATAGGTGGTGTAGTGGGACAAGAGGATGTGGGGGATGGATTATAATAAGGGTATTGGGATGGTGGATTAGGATGAGGATAGGTGGATGTAGGATTAAGGTAAAAGGGTGTGGATGTAGGATTAGTATGGGAAGATTTGGAAAGAGGATTACGATAGGGGGACATGTATGGGGAATTGTAATAGGAGTATTGGGATGGAAAATTAGGATCAAAGGATGTAGATGAATGACATGACAAATATGGGGATGAAGAAGATACTGGATATCTATTGTCAAAGGTGGCATAAGGAGCATGATTAGGCATGGATGAAGACATAATGGGATAGCTCATAGGAGTAATTGGATTTTGGAAAGTGGGTGGAGAAAGCTTACTAGATATGATAGTGTCAAGGGGATCTATGTCGTATACCTCTTGATCGACAAGACTTTCGTTATTGTCGTTAACGTAATTAGGGTTTCCCTTGACTACTATTGATGGAGGATGAGGATTCATGATGATGATAGGATAAAGAGGATGGATAAAAGATTTTGGATGGGAACAGATTGAAGCTCAAATCGATATTTTGGTCAAGCTCAGATCAGGATTGGACAAAAGCTCAAAGTAGGATGATTGGATGATGCGATGGGATTGATTTTGATTTTGATGGGATTCGGTAGACGGATGATTGGATCGGGTAGATGATTTGATGAATTTGATTAAAGTACTAGATCAGTTTGATTAGATAGGATCAAATAATTAGATGATGTTGATTGGATAATTGTGATTGGATGAACTTGATAGGATTGGTGTGCTTGGATTGATTAGATGATTATATGTATTTGATAAGAGGAATGGATTGGTTTGATTAGATAAGAAGAAATAAAGGTACCACTAGATAGAGCTCAAAAAATTGAGCAATTTTGGTTTTTGAATGAAGTTGATCCGATGCATGGTTTGTAAATGATAGCCCCAAGAAGTTAGAGGCGTGTCCACCCTGCAATGTGGGGCGTGGCCACCCCGGGATGGTCAAATTCTTGATAGGAGGAAATGGAAGGTACCACTAGATAAAGCTTAAAAAACAAAGCAACTTTGCTTTTTGGATGAAGTTGATCCGATGCACGGTTTGTAAATGATGGCCCCAGGTAGTTAGGGGCGTGTCCACCCCACAATGTGGGGCGTGGCCGCCCTCGGATGGTCAAATTCTTGATAGGAGGAAATGGAAGGTACCACTGGATAGAGCTTAAAAAATTAAGGAACTTTGATTTTTGGACAAAGTTGATTCGATGCACAGTTTGTAAATGATGGCCCCGGGAAGTTAAAGGGGTGTAGTCAGCTTTATGCGATAAATCAGGGGCGTAGTCAGCTTTCTACGGTAAATCAGAGGCGTTGACAACTTTCAGGGGCATTGACAGCAAAATCAGGGGTGTTGATAGCAAAATCAGGGGCGTAGACAGCAAAATCAAGGGCGTTGACAGCTTTTATGGGCGTTGACAGCAAAATTAGGGGCGTTGACAACTTTCAGGGGCGTAGATAGCAAAATCAGGGGCGTTGACAGCTTTCAGGGGCGTTGACAGCAAAATCAGGGGCGTTGACAACTTTTAGGGGCGTTGACAACAAAATCAGGGGTGTTTACAACTTTCAGGGGTGTAAACAGCAAAATCAGGGGCATTGACAGCTTTTATGGGCGTTGACAGTAAAATCAGGGGTGTAGACAACAAAATCAGGGGTGTAGACAGCTTTCAGGGGTGTTGACAGTAAAATCAGGGGCATAGACAGCTTTCTGCAGTAAAACAGGGGCGCTTCCACCTTTCTACAGCAAAAACAGGGGCGCTTCTGCCTTTCTGCAGTAAAACAAAGCTTGGTTTTGATGGCAATGGCTATAACAAGGACTCAAAATGATAAAATAAGGCTAATGTATCAAATATTTCATGAGTTTTTCACAAGAGAACACTTCAAACAAACACAATCCTATAATTAATGTTAAGGGTATGGCTAGGCAAGGTCTTAATCTAGGATGCACAAGGCTTCTAAGGAGTCCTCGATATACTCTCGGTACGTGAGGCACAACCGTGAACACCAGCCTGTCACAAGTGTGAGTCAGGAACCCCAGCAAGATACTGAAAGACTCGGACCAACTCTTCACGTCTATCTAGGTATCACCCTAGCTTCAACACTCCATGAATTACGATGTGACTAGGTTGGGGTACAACTTTCGTTCTCCCCCCTTTATATACCCCATCGGTACACGTGGTTGGAATCGTCCCTTGGGGTGATGAAATTCCCAAGCAGGTCCCACTAAAAAGAAGACACTAACCGTTTCCAACTACTCCCTAGGCTCACATGAAGTGCAAGGGAAAAGTGAAAATAAATTAATGCCCCCCTTGGGTAATACAAGAATAAACAATCACAACAAACAATGAAGTTTACTCACCCTAATTAGACTATGTTCCAAAATAATAAGGATAATTTTCAAAAATCTGATCCAATAGATGGCCCTGCAAACAAATGTTAGCTATCTTTTTCTTCATTCTTGGTCAATTACACCATAATATGTTGCAAAACGTTAGCAAAAAACACCAATATTCTTGCCAAAACAATGTTAGAGGGTTACTTCTTGAAAATAGCAAAAAAAAGAGCAAAAATGAAGCTTAAATAACTATTTTACCTTCCAAATTGTGTTGTTTTGGGGCGCTTCTTCCTTTCTGCAGCAAAATAGGGGCGCTTCCACCTTTCTACAGCAAAAATAAGGGCGCTTCCACCTTTCTGTAGCAAAATGGGGGTGCTTCCGCATTTCTGTGGTAAAAAGAGGGTGTTTCCGCCTTTCTGCAGTAAAAAGGAGGGTGTTTCCGCCTTTCTGCGGTAAAGAAGAGGGTGCTTCTACCTTTCTGTAGTAAAAAGGAGGGTGCTTCCGCCTTTCTGTGACCTTTTTCTGTAAAATACTTAGCAAAAATGAATGTTAAATGCAAGATATAGGGTGCTTCCGCCTTTCTACGGTAAAAAGAGGGCGCTTCCGCCTTTCTGCAGTAAAAAAGAGGGCGCTTCCGCCTTTCTGCGGTAAAGAAGAGGGCGCTTCCGCTTTTCTGCAGTAAAGAAGAGGGCGCTTCCGCCTTTCTGCAATAAAAAGGAGGGCGCTTCCGCCTTTCTGCGACCTTTTTCTACAAAATACTTAGCAAAAATGAATGTTAAATGCAAGATATAGGGCACTTCCGCCTTTCTACGGTAAAAAGAGGGTGCTTCTGCCTTTCTGCAGTAAAAAAGAGGGTGCTTCCACCTTTCTGCGGTAAAGAAGAGGGCGCTTCCGCGTTTCTACAGTAAAGAAGAGGGCACTTCCGCCTTTCTGTAGTAAAAAGGAGGGCGCTTCCACCTTTTTGCAACCTTTTTCTGCAAAATACTTAGCAAAAATGAATGTTAAATGTAAGATATAGGGCGCTTCCGCCTTTCTACGGTAAAAAGAGGGCGCTTCTGCCTTTCTGCAGTAAAAAGGAGGGCGCTTTCGCCTTTCTACGGTAAAGAAGAGGGCACTTCCGCCTTTCTGTAGTAAAGAAGAGGGCGGTTCCACCTTTCTACAGTAAAAAGGAGGGCGCTTCCGCCTTTCTGTGACCTTTTTCTGCAAAATACTTAGCAAAAATGAATGTTAAATGCAAGATATAGGGTGCTTTCGCCTTTTTACAGTAAAAAGAGGGCGCTTCCGCCTTTCTGCAGTAAAAAAAAGGGCGCTTCCGTCTTTCTGATGTAAAGAAGAGGGCGCTTCCGCCTTTCTACAGTAAAAAGGAGGGTGCTTCCACCTTTTTGTAACCTTTTTCTGCAAAATACTTAGCAAAACTGAAGGTTAAATGCAAGAACCCGTTTGTGGGTCCCACCGGGCGTGCCAGAAATGTGAACCTAATAATTTTATCCTACTTTAATGTGCAAAATATCTAAAAATGTGAATGATAAAAGACTAAGGACACTTCAAGATTAGCCTAAAGAGTGATGAAACAAGAAGGAAAATGGATAAAACAAAATGCAAATGATTTCACCTTCCTTGCTGTTGAAGACTCCTTGGTTGGCCCTTGATTTGGATGACTTTGTGTGCTCCTTAGATGACTTTTTGAGTGACTAAATGCAAGATCAACTTATGCAAAATGATTAGAATGGATGGCTAGATGATAGTAAATGAGTGAGAATGCAAATTGGCAGCATGTAGTTATAAAATGGCTAAGTGTTGAAAATGCCCTTGAGGAGGGGGTATTTATAGGAGAATTTGAATTCTCTAGAGAATTTAATGGTCAAGATGCATCCAACAAGGCCAAGATGAAGGGCTATGGTGGGTTGAGAACCCACAAGCCCTCACATCTTGACATGTGGATGGTGAAGTGGCTAAGAGGAGATGAGGTGTAAGTGAGATGGCCAAAAGGTACATGAGGTGGATGAAGGACAAGTACCTTGCAAGTACATTGGGAGATGGGAAGAATCTTGGGTGAATAAAAGTGAATTTTAAATTCACAATGATTGGAAGAATCTAGTGGATAAGACAATGTTCCCAAAAGGTGGGAGTTTGTCACATGTGACTTGATGTGACAAGTTAAAGGTTCTAGAAGATGCATGGGAAAAGGGGATTCTTGGAGGAATAAAAAGGAATTAAAAATTTCTTAGGGGATAGAGAGAGTTGACCAAGGTACTAATTAAGATTAATTAATCAGTAATTAGAAGATAAAAGAGGATTAGAAGCCAACTTGCAAAAGTAGGAGGATGTGATACATCCTAATCAAGTATTAGGCATGTGCACATCCCTAATGAAGAAATTAGGATTAGGATTAGATGAAAATGACATGTGAGGAATTAAATAAATGTATTATTTATTTAATTTATTTGATGAAAGGAGGATTAAAAAAATAAAGTATTTAATTATTAATTAAATACCTTAGGGATTTGCAGAATTAAAGATATTAATTAAATAATAGTAATATTACTTAATTAACTCGAATAAGAGGATGTTTAGATGAAAAGTGATAAATTTGGATAAATTAAGTGTCCAAATTTAGATTTCTATAGGTGGTAATGTTATAAGTGCTTGATTAAGAAGCGTGTGTAAAGATTTTTCATTTTTGGACATAGGACAAGGGAATTGCAACTTCTTGATTTTGTAAGGTCTTTGTCTTTTGCTTGATTCAGCAACTTGTTGAGGTGGAGATCGACGATCTAAGGTGACCCTATCATCCTTATGAGGTATTAATTGATATTTTGAAATGATCTTATGAAAGAGAGAACCTTTCCCCTTAGGAGATGTGTAGGGGGGATCTTGGCATCCTAATACCTTGGTGTCCTCAAATGGTATTTTTTCTAATAGTTTGTGGATTTCATGCTCATTTGTTGTCACATCCTTGTTTGTTTAAGATCTTAAAGCCTTGACCATAACTCTCTTCTAAGTTAATGGGTGTATTGGTTAGTAACTTCATGAGCATAAGAAAGAAGAGTATCACTATTGTCATTATTTACAAGTTCATTCATGATTTATGGTTGAGGCTTGCTTTGTGCTTCAATTTCAAGATGCCAAATATTGAACATATCAAGTGATGGGATTATAGGAGGTGTTCACATAGATGGACAAAAGGATGCATTATTCTCAAGGTTGTGTAACGAGTCTTGTCTAAATTTTTGCATGGTATCTTCATCTTGGCCTAAGATGTCTAAACACACAACTTGAAACATCTACTAAAGATCTCAAGGACACCCATATTTTACCTTAAAGCATATCCATGATGAATTTGTTAAAATTCAAATGCTAATGCAAGATTTCATATTTGAAAAATGACTAATTAAGGTGCAAATAATCTAAAAATAATGTCTTTTTAATGCTAATTTCAATTTCAGACAATGCACTTAATTTGACCAATTGAACTTAATGTAAGAAAGTATAATTTTTTTTGTTTGTTGAATTTGAAAGACAAATTTTACAACACAATGAAATGAAGCAAACAAAGACAAAATGGTATCCAAAAATTTGAATAAGTACCTATACAAGGTTTAGTTCACCCATGGGCGAATGAGTCTTTGTACTTGTGTTTGGAAAAAAATAATGTTTGTGTTACTAGTTTGATGTCCAAGTTCTCTATTTTAGGTTGCAGATTCTGAATTCTATGATAGAATGTTTTAGTTTTAGGTGTCTTAATGCAAGTACAACTAGTGAAAAATAGGTAAAAAAGTGAAAAATTTTGAAATGTAATTTTGAACTAACTTTGAATCTAAATGACTAAAACGAACTCTTGATGCAACAAAAATGCAAGATGTGTGAAAAATTAATACAATTTTTTTAATTTTTTTATGAATTCAAATGATGCAAACATGCAAATTTAAACCCTAAATTTAATGCAAAGCACACAAATACAAACCTAGATCTAGGGTTTTTAATGTCTCCAAATCAGAATTTAAAATGTACAAGGTCAAGTTCACCAAAATGAAATGAATGAAAAGGGGGATGGATGGACATGAGACTTTAAAAATGGGATGTGAAATGAGGGACCTATGCCAAAAGTAAAATGGGGTGTTCACCTAATCACAAATCCATCTTTTCCATGTTCATTAGGAAGAGGGACAATTTTCCAAAAATGATTAGAATTGACTTGCAAATCTCAAGGTGAGTCAACCCTAGGTGTGGACACTATGTTGCCCTAACTTCCTTCTGACAGAAATGACCTAACAATAGTTTTGGGAGAAGAATAAAAGTACATTAAAAATCAAACCTACGAGATATAACACTTGAAACATGGAGTATTATCATAATATTGATAGAAATAACCACTAACCAGCATATCTAAGAAGGTTAGGATGGTATGTACCTTGTTGGAAAACTGGTTTTTAGGCATTGTTGAAGGACACATTTTCCTAGGGGTGAATGGGTCTCTATAAATGGTTTTAAAAATTCTTTCTACATTCCTTGAATCCCAAATCTAAGCTTCTAATTCCCCTTGGTTCGACTACTGAAAAATAAAAAAATAAAACATGTAGGTGAGTTTTTCGTGTCTTGACAACTTTGATAGCTTTGTGAAATTACACTTTTGATCCAATTTCAATATTTCATCCCCTATAAACCTACAAACACAAAGAATGGAGAATTTTTTTTGTTTTTAGTGGATAAGGGTTTGCCTTGGTCAAACCCTAGTTTGGTAATTAAACATTGATAATGAAATAATGATAAAAATGGAGGAATTGATGAATGGACAAAGCTTTTTACAGCTCACCAAACACTTTAATGGATTCCCTTAGAGGACTAAATTGTAACACATCACTCCAAGGGTTGGATCTTTCCTGAAATGGATATATTGCTTCAATACTTACTTGAAACTTGAAACCTAGACACAATGTTAGCTCAAAAACATGCATGAAAACACATAAATCTTGACACCACATGACATGATCTTGAATGTTGTAATAATTGACTAATAAATCTACTCTCCAATGTTCTTGACAATAATATTTTCTCATGTGAAATTTGAATTATGCAACTTAGATTTGAATTGATAAAAATACCTTGTATTTATAGGTATTTCTTTAATTACTTGCTAATTAAATATCACAAGTTGACCTTTGCAATTTGAATTTAGATCATAAAAATGATGCCAAAAATGTATTAAAAAATTGTTCTTGAGACTTAAGGAGGACCCATTCACCCTTGGGCGAATGGGTCCTAGGCCCTAAACCTAGGACACACATTTTCCAAGATGTGTAATTAAGTGTAGGAATTGATTAAATGTGGGTCCCCCTTTCGGAAAAATAAATTAATTAGGATTGTTAATGCATAATTGGGATAATTGAAGTCTTAGTGAAGTCCAATTAATAAAGGGGATGAAAACATAGTGTGAACATGTAAAGGTGTACATTTTTCAACACTACAAGATTGCAGGAATTGAGTAGCCTCCTATAAACTATAATGTGCCTTGTAAAAATATTTCATGTGACCAGTGACACTGGCATGACATGCCATTTGGTACCATGTGGATGGGGTGGATATTAGACCTCATGACCTTTATCCTATAATAGGATGATTTAGCAAATCGAGCTAGGCCCCTCACCCTGATCATGCCCTTTTACTTGCAAGATTGAATTGCACATAATTTTTGTTTCATTTAGCTATTATTTTCCTTTGTTCAAAGCTACTTTCAATTATTTAATATATAATATTTATTTTTAAAATAATTATAGATGTTTGTAGTGATGTGAAGCAATAAGATGAATGCAGGATCTAATAAAAACTACAACTATGAGCCTAAATATAAAATTATTATTTTTGTATAACTAAGAATTCATCTTCATATTATATGTTATTGAAAATTGGTCCAAGAGAGGTTTCCTATCTTATACAAGTTCTATTTTGACTACACATAAATATGAGTAGAAATGAAAAGTGTTTTCTTTGAATTATCACATGTTTTCTCGCATGTGCATGCATCTTGAGATCTCAAAATAAGATTATAATATTCTATATATGCATGTTTATAAGATTTCAAAGGGTTTGGTTTTTGAAAAATCTCTAATAAAGGTGGAAAAAGTGTAATTTAGGATACTAATTATTATAAATTTTATTATTCTATAAGGGGAGGGATTTTATTCTATGAATTAGAGGAAGTTGTGTCAAGGAATAAGGATTCCATTGTTTGATGTGTTCATGACTAGTTGAGTTATTTCAAGAGAGTATATGATTATCCTAGAAAATCTCTATAGCCATATTTGTTGCATTGATTATTTTAAGGACTACATTATGGTACTATATGCACCCAAAATTGTATGGTTCGGCTTGAGATTTTTATGATAAAATTTGGTGGTCAAAACTATGACCCACATAACATCCTCATTTATACTCATAAACTTTTTTGTCTTGATGGAATTCTTCTTAGTTCCTTATTACCATCCTTTGCATTTTTTTCACCTTTGGTAGATACCCTCTTATTTTTCTTTTCGTTCTCATCTTTTGAATCTACAATCCTACACCTTCTTGATTATAGGGGATTTCAAGTGAGGACTCATATTAAGTTACAAGGTTACTTGAGTGACCTACATTAGTACAAGAGTTTATCTACCCTCAACATGGTTTATCCTATCATGAAGTGTGATATTATCTTAATTTTCCTTTTGATTAATAAATTTTCTTAATCATGAATTACATGATTTATTTTTATCTTTTTTTTCTTATCCTTAGCTCAAATTTTCCTCTTTTTTTCTTATCTCCTCCTTTCCCATTTAAACCACCATTACGTCACTCATAAGGGAGGAGAAATTTTAATAATTGAATATTTGATCAATTTTGAAGAATAAATTATCTACATTAGGAATAAGATAGAAGGATTTAGATTGTATCTAAAAATATTTGTTATAAGCTATGCATCCCTTCCTATAGGTATTTGACACCTTTCAAAGAATTTAACCTATAGTGGCGACCCTCCTAGCAAAATATTTAAAAAAAAATCAAATTCATCTTAAATGGCCATATACATGCAATAGAAGTATCCATTTCAGCTAGATAAGTGCTCCAATAAAAAATTGTTCACCAAATCTAAGTTTTAAACCTTAGTTTGCAACTATATCATACAATACCCAAATTGAGTGAAGTAAAATCTAGATCAAAATTTATTGGACATTATAAACTCAATAGTGAGGTTAGATTTACACCAAAATGATCCAAAATAAACTTGTAATACAAATCCACAAAGAGAAAACCCCAAATTTGGTATTTTTATCAAAGAAAAAAATTTATGATTCTCTAGGCCATAATTTTTCAAGATCCACCAATTGCACCATAGAAAAAACTCAAGCCTAATTACCTCCAAAATCTAATAAGGGGCTTGAAAATATTAAGCTATGATACCATGTTAGTCACTCAAGGACTCAAGCCTCCAAGATCACCTAAAAAACTGAAAAAACGAACTTCTAGAATAGAGAAAAGAAAGAACATAAATTTGCAATAATGGATGCAAGATAATATAGCCAATATGCAATACTCAAGATTGAAATTGTATTTGATTGGAATAAAATACAAATGAGTTCCAAGGTGTGAGATAGAATTATATAGTATTGTGACATGTCTTAATCCTATGTTATGAAACAACTAACTTAACAAAAATTTCAAAAGGTTAAGATAGGATAAGATCTGATCTAGACAACTAAAACTTCTAGAAGATCATCTAGAACCTAAGTAAACTTAACATGTGAATATGCACCCTTGCTAGGAATTGGTTAGGTACAAGATATTTATTCATACCAACAACCATGAGGTGTAAGAGGTCATATAATGAGAGGTGGTTTAGGAGGTCCAATAATAAAATGTGGGTGTATAATTTTAGTTTTTTGGAAATATTCTTTCAATGGAGAACCTAATTTTATTTTTTAACCTTCATCCATGCAAGCCACCTTATAATTTTAAAATGTATCAATAATTTCATATTCTTGTGCCATTATATCCTCCCAAGGAGGAGAGGTATCAGGTGGGAAACAAACATGATTCTCATGATTCTCAATTATGGGATCATCTTGTGTAAATATACTCACATAAGTAGGAGAGATATTAGGAGAAGAACTAACATGATTGTCATGATTGTGAATGATTACTACCTCGTGTGCCAAAATATCTTCCAAAGTAGGAGAAGTATTGGGAGGGAACCAAACATGATTCTCATGATTCTCAATGACTAGATCCTCTTTCACAAAGGTAGTCTCAAAAGTAATGGAGATATTGGGAGAAGAACTAACATGATGTTCATGATTGTTGATGATTTTATTTTGTCCCTTCATAATGTTCTCATAAGTTTAAAAATTATAGGTGTACACGCCATCCTTTACCATATTGAAACCAAATCTTTGAAAAGGAAACATGTTCTTTGGATATATGGATCAAATAGGTGATGCACAACAAAATCATACAAGTTTTAGGACAAGGACCAGAATAAGAACCAAATCTAGATAAAGAACATTGATAGGGATAATTTTAATAGAAATTTTTAGCACTAAATAATTGGACAGGAGTGTAATGCACCCTAGACTAGAGAATTTCTTTTATAAAATTAAAAATATGGAAACCACCTATAGTGTCTAAAGGTCCTATGTTTTGGAGGTTTAGGTCTTGAAATGAATAGAGTTCTTGAAATGCACCAAAACCAAATTTCTCTATATGAAGCACATGTATGTATGCAATTTTTTATGTTCTTAGGGAAATTGAGTATGTTCAAAAGATAATTTTTAGAAATTAAATATTTTAAATGACTTATTTTTCTAACAAATATAGAAGAGCAATGATTTTTGATATTTTGAAATAAAAATATTATGCAATTCCTTCACATTTTCAATATTTTTCAATAAAATATGAATGCATAAATGAAAAAAATAATATTTTAATTGAGTTTCCAAATGAAAATAATTTAGATCTAAGCCCTAACAATGAAAAATAAGATATAAAATTATGCCATTTAATTTTAAATATTTTTCATTTTTTCCCTTTAATGAATAATTATCAAAGAATGGAAATGCATGCTTTTTAAAATGAAATTAAATACAAGATCTTCAAAGAAGTTAGATTTTTAATTAACTTTTAGAGTTTATGTAATAAAAAATTGGAAAATTGCAAGTGCAATATATGTTCAGTTGACCAAAATGTTGAGTAGGAAAAGTGATCCTAGATCCAATTAGGTTAACTAGGATTATCTCCTTTTCACTTGACTCAACATTTAAACATAAATTGACTATGGTTTGATGATTAGATTGTTGTCACAACAGAGAGCCAAACCCCTAGTGTTTATGTTTGTTTTTTAGTTGTGAGGATGATAAATTCTATGTGTGATTTTGATAAGCCTATTTGATATGTAACCCTATATTTGAAAATATAAATTATTGCATAGAAAAAATGAGAAATAAAAAATCAGCTTAAGATCTAAGATTGGGAGATAGAGAGGAACTTGTGATGACAATTTGAAATTGAATTGGTTGGTATAGGGCATAGTATACCCTAGGCCAGAATCTTACTTTTTTGAATCTAAAATTTTTGAGATCTAAATTAAAGTATGCACTCTTTTTTCCCAACTTATCTTTTGCTAAAACCTCTAGATTTGGCCTACACACATAAAAAGAGGGAAACCGTTGCATTGTATAGGAGCTTTCCTAATTCAAACCTCATGTTGGTATTTATACCTCCACGTACAATAATTGATGATTATCAAGAGGGCATAGCCTAGGTCCAACAGAGGCCAAAAAAACAATAATTAACTGAAATTGGTAAATGGAAATTGATGATGGTACTTGATGTGAAATACCTTGAAGAGGAGATACCACACACAAGTTGATTGATGGATTCCTTGATTACTTGATACACCTGCAAAAGGTTATCTCATAGCAAACAATATATTGTTACAACTAGTATGTAGAAGATAACTCAATACATCTTCATGATTTGACATAATTGATCAAAATAGCTCCTTGCATATAAATGGCTTCATTCTTCTTGATTAAAATGTTATAATAATGATATTGATTCTTCCCTTGACTACCCTTGATTGATTTTAGGATCTTCAATCTTCTCTCCAAAATTGCTAACTATGCTTCTAGGATTTCAAATAATAAAATAACTAGTATTTATGTGCAATTCTTATAATTTCTTAAAAATAAATTATCAACAACTAACAAATGAAATTGGAAATTTAAATAATAAATTACTGACATTGACATATTCAAATTTGGAGCCAAAAAATGCTAGTTTAGAGTGCAACATGCCCTAGACTAGATTCCTACTTTTTAGGGATCAAAAGTGTTGGGGGAAATATTAAATGCATAGTATGATTTTCCAAGAATATTTATAAAATTGGGTAATTAATACATAATTGGGTCAAAGCACATAGGAGGGAGGAAAACCTAGTGTGAAATTGTGAAGGGTGCCAATTTTTTATGCTATAACACTATATCAACAATATTTCATTCATTATGGTATTTATGTTTTTGCTAGGGAATTAATGTTTTTGCCACAAAATTTGACACTTTTATGACACATAATAATTGGTAAATTGTCTCAAACAATCCCTTAGAGTACAAGTTAGAAACTTGTTACAAATTCCCTTGAGATGCTTTAGATCACCTTAGGCAAACCCTTGAGATTTTTCTAACAAGATTTCTTGTACCATAACACAATGGTTTTATGAAGTTTCTTATTTCCAAGTCATTTGGAACTTTCTTAACTAATTTTTTTCTCCTTGACCTCATTGGTCTATATTAGTTTGACCTAATTTTTAGATCATTCATCCCTCATTATTGTATTTAGTTCTGCAAAGCTCAAGCCTGGATTATCAAATTTTGGAGTTAATTGTTAAACCCCATAGCCCGTAGAGATCATCCACAACCAAAAAACTTATGATAAAGAAAAAAATAATTGTCTTACCATGTAACCTTGAGAATTATAGTGATCAAATAAAACATTTGAATAATTATTTAATAGACAATAAAGAATCCTTATAAAAATAAAAATAAAAATGAAACCCTAAATAAAATTAAAGGCGAGGAATAAATTAGATGATGACATTTATCAACATCTTATCATATGAGATAAAAATATGTCTAAGTTTAGCTTAATTATGATAAACTAAAAATGAGACCTAATTAATTAGATAATTTCCTTGTTTTACTCTTAAACACCCCCTTAAGCATAATTTACGGTGAAGCTAAAAATATAATGATGAATACATGAATGTGTCTCATTTACAAAGCTTGACAAGGTACCCATGTACGAACAAATAAATCTCTCATAATTAGAAAAAAGAGGAAAACTTCATAGTCAAAAAGTTCCTCTCCAAAATAGAATTTTTTTATTTATGTACATGTTAAGAAAGAATGTAGGAATCAACATGTACTCCCAACTATTCCTTTGGTCACATAAGTACAATAAAGATCCCTAATAGGATAAAAAATAAATGACAATGGACCCCCCCACAAGGAATTAACCACCCCACAAGGAATTAGATAATGTGCCAAAACTGATTGTGTGAAGAAGAATATTGAAGATGATCCAAAATTGGAAAAAAAAATTCTTCCCCTTGGGAAGAAAAACATCCATTGAAAAATGTAGAAGATACTCCCTCAAAAGAGATGGGAGAAAAGGTCTCACAATGTGTGCCTCAGAAAACTGATTAAGTGTCCACATGTATAAATCAAAATATGCCATATAAAATGAAACAAATCCAAAAAATTATGAAGAACCATGTATAACAACCTCTAAAGGTAATGAATAGGTGATAATAGGCGGGTTGTAGCTATCAATCTGGTGAGGGTTTGATTTTCTCTTCATTACCATCCTACTCGGTCAACTATCTCTCTGCCTAACATTGGAATTTTGCATGCTTTCTCAGATTGGTTTTTCTATTTGCTTGATGGATAGGAGAGAGGGGCCCATAGTGGAGCATGGTTCAATAGTGGGGATAGAAGTAGTCCTTAGTGGGGTCCATAGGGGAGCACCATAATATCCAATTACAAAACACCTTTTATCCATAAAGTACATAAATTAACAAATCATGTGATGCCACATTAGTGCACCAATAAAACATGACTTAGTGCACCACTATCAGTCTCACATTCATTTTTGAGCATTTTTGGATACCTCAACAAAAATCCTGCTGATGTGGCATCATATTTGATGATGTGGGCCTAAAATGAAATATAGAAGAATGTGAGTTGACAAATAAACTGTTGTACAAAATTGGAAGTGATTTGAAATTTTCACATAGGATTTTGACAAACATGAAGTTAGGGTGCTCCACTATAGGCTCCTCTCCCCTAATTTGATCATCCTCTAATGTGTTGCAAGAGTGTAGAAGACAAGCCTTATTGTTGGGTTCTAGTCAAGTAAACGAGGATTGGATTTCAGTGATACCCAATTGAATATTTGTTTTCCTGGCAGTTGCTTTTTTCCTTAGCCAAATTCTTGTTTGATATCATTGTCACTAGATTTTGTGTGAGAGGAGCCACAAATATTTTGAGTAGAGGTAGTGATTTTCCCTCTTTCTTATGGCTATGATTTGAAGCTAGCCAAATATTGTAGCATTTAGAGGTGCGAGCTACTTGGAGGAAGCCCATTTCATTCATTTGAAGGTTGCATTTGAATCCTTGTTGGAGCCAATTTCCTATTGATAAGGTATCGATTCTTGTGTGGAGCATTTTGAGACTAGGCGTCTACGCAAACTGATTTTGAAGAGCCCCAAATTTTGTCCTTTGTGGTATGATTTTCTATCTATTTCATGGCTCATTGCAAGCTAAATTCCATTTGTGACTGAAGGGCACGATTTTTACCCATTGAAAGGTACGAGTTGTTGTGCTCATTTGAGAGGGGTTCTTTTTAACGTGCATTTTTTCACACTGGAAGTGACATTTTTTCCTTGGTCGATTCATTCTATAGAAAATCCATGGGAGGTGATTCAAATCCATGTTGGAGAGATCATGTTTTGATTGTGCAACTGATTGGGGTTTTATTTGGAGGCAATACTTTTTTCTTCATACCTAATATTTAATAAAGTATTCCCCTATAATATTTAGGGTTCAAGTTTTTGTGCAACAAATAAGAAGTAGGTCCAAGCCTTTTGAAGCCATCTTTCAAAAAAATTATCCCACATTGGCTGTGAGGGGAAGTTTTTTTCCCCTTAAATAAAGATGCAGTGGGTTTGCTTCATGTAAGAAAGTATCATAGATTATTTCTTGTGTGTGGTGATTGGTGCTTGTGTGCTCTTTGGAGTTTCCTAGTGATTTGATTTAAGATTTGGTTGAGAACCCAGTCAGGTGTTTAATTTTTTGCTAAATTTTTTTCTAATTTTCAGCCCTTTTTTGTATTATTGCTTTTGAAGTATTTTGAGAAGACTTCATTTGCAATATTTGGGAGTTTCTAATTGTTGTTGAAGGTTAATTTCTTTGTATTCTTGGAGATTTTTCATAGTTCATTATGGGGTTTTCATTTCATCCTATTGTGATTATGTTGAAAAAATGAAACTATAAACAATGGAGATATGGTATCTTAAAACATCTCATATGACTTCATTTTTTGCCACATTTATATAATCTTGTTCCCCTTCCTAGTATTGATAGTAATAAAGTTGCATGGAATTGCAAAAGAGGGATCATGTCCTAAGAGTTATTGGAATGCATATTGATGATGCCACTTTGAATGTTATTGATCATTTTGAGTGTCCTCATATTATTTGGACTAAAATTTGGGAAATACATGGAGATCTTGATACTCAACTATTCCTAGATGATCCTTTTTAAGATTGTCTTGTGCTTATTCATTTTCCAAACATGGCACCCTATGATCATGATACTATCTAGGAGTTTGAAGTTTTGGAATACTTTGAATCTTTAGATGAGGATGATGAGGGTTCTTTAGATGCTCCTTCTTCTCCATTAGAAATCTCGATTCATTGTGCAGAGTCATTGATTTAGGCTCCTATCATTCTTGTTTAGCAGTACAATTAATCTTGTGGTGATGATTCACTGAGCACGTCTAGTGATTCATTACAACAAGTATTTCATTGTCTTCTTGATCGTGATTCCTATTTGTTAGACATTGGTTCCTTGTTTGTGGAGTCTCACATTTCAGATTTGTAGGACACATTTGAGGGTATATCCATCCTATTTGATGATAGTTTTAGTACAAATGTTGTCACTCCATTTCAATCTTTAGAGAATGTTCAAAATTATTTTCCAATGGTACCTTTTTTGTCACCTCCTATTATGATTGGGCATATTCCTGATTGGTTCAGGGTATCATCTTCCAAGGTGTTGGTGACACATGAGTAGATTGTAGAGACATCATCATACATCTCCATACTTCTTTCTTTAAATTCATATCTAGAGTGGGAAGCATTCCTACATTTGTACTTGGTTTTGTTTCTTCCAAAAGGGAGACAAGTTGTTTTTTGACATTGGATCATGTTTTTTCTTTAGGCACTTATCATTTTTAAAGGTGATTACACATTGTGTGGGGGCTACATAGTCTCTCTATTTCCCTCTTATGGGGGGACTCTCGATTATATATACATGATGTATGTATTCCTTGGGGATGTGATTGAGTCCTCCATATATGCATCATTTATTTTTCTTTTCTCTTTTGGAGAGGGGTTTTTTCCCATAGAGTTTTTCTCCTTTTCTCTGGTTGTGAAAGATTTATTTTTGTATTGTAAATGGGTACCTAACATGGTTGTG
This sequence comes from Sequoia sempervirens, assembly GCA_007258455.2. Taxonomy (NCBI): domain Eukaryota; kingdom Viridiplantae; phylum Streptophyta; class Pinopsida; order Cupressales; family Cupressaceae; genus Sequoia; species Sequoia sempervirens. The sequence goes on along the minus strand of VDFB02063391.1, from coordinate 27,261 downwards.
TAGTCGAGACCCATATTGAATTTTATTCTTTTTTGCATCTTCATTCTCCCAATTTTTTCACTTAAAGGGGGTGTTAGTGTATTTAAGTTTTTCACTTAGGGTAATTACTCTGGGTGGTTTTTCCCATAGAGTAGTCTTCTTACCCATTTGATGTTTTGTGGTTTTCAAACTTTGTACAATATGTAAATTATGCATCTCATTTTTATTCACTCTTTTATGGTGAAATGGCCTTGTGTTGCCTGTCTCACTTTTCGTGAAGGTTATTTTTGTAGATGATGCTCCTGGGAGGCAGATTCCACCAAAAACTATCATCAAAGAGGAAGTGATATCCTTAATCATGTCTCCAATATCTGAAATGTGTGACTCAACAAATAACTTTATAGTATTTGACAAAAAACCATCCCACAAAGCTAAGATTGAAATACTAGTGACATCCTTGAGTTGAACTAATCATCAAACATTTAGGAGGTAGAGGATGTGGAAGCTCATAACAGGTATCATGAACCAAGGTGGATGAACATAAACATAGGTTCAAGTGACAAAAATTCTCCTTGGGTATTTGATCCACTCTAGATTCATTAGTGTAAATCAATTAGTTGTACTACAATATATCATCTAGAGAAAAATGTGTCAAGGCATTTAATCTCTCAACCATCCCAACTATAATAATCTCTCTAATCTACAAGTCTCTGATAAGAACTAAATAAGATATGAACTCAATAGTCTTCCCTAACCCATTATGTAATCAAATATATGGCAAGGAGATTGGTTGATAGTGATGAAAAATAGAGTATATCATGGAATGTGTCATAATTGATATCAATAGATCATTTACTACAAACAATCATATAAGTGTTTTTCACCATTAATATGTGTATTAAAGTTCAAGGATCATATGAAGAGAGCATACCTTGTGATGAAGCCATGTGATGTGAGGTTCCTAAATCAATAAGCCACCATTTTGACTAAATACTAGTAGATGTAAATAGCATATTTCCTTTCATCCTATCTACTCTACTTCACATGTCAACTTGATTGTGTAGGTGATGGTGTCAAAGAAGAGGATACACTAAATGACATAGATGAAGGAAATTGAATATTGTTCTTTTGAAGAAGGTTTTTCAACTCATCAATCCATTTTGCATAAAATTGATGCTAAATGTGTCTTAATTTTTGGCATTATGCACATTTCATTCTCTCCTTTCTAGATGATTCCCCTTTAGAAGAGGGAAAGAACTTAGAGATATCCTATGAAGGTGATTCCTCTTCTTACACATTGTTATTGAAATCCTTATTTTTCTATTTCTTACATTTTTTGTTTGAAGCCTTTTGATATCTTATACTTTGAGTAACAATAAGATCCCATAGTTTGAAAGATTTCAATGTGCTAATTTATACCAACATTACTTGCTCCTTAGTATATGTAGCAAAATAATCAAGTGACAACATATTAAATATAGTAAAAATTACATAGATTCTAGTAGCATAAAAGGTAGAAACAAAAATTGAATAATTAGGACCAAGCTTGGCAAGGATGGAAGGAATCATCTAAGATTCATGTTTTCAATACCATACTACATCAACTATTTGAGAGGCATGATTTTGGTGAAGAAGTCTTGGATGTTTTCAAATTCTATAGAATTCAAACCAAATAATGTATTTTCTTCCCATATAAGGACTCCCAAATAAGTTCAAATATAATTGGGTATAATGTAAAAGTCAATCCAAAAGAGAAGATCAAGAGACATACACATGCATAATGTCTTGAAAGATTCATCACATATGTTATACAATTTTCTTTATTTTGCAGATGATGTTGATTTAAGTTATATACCTATGGTCACATTATAAAACCCTTGTTTCTCCATATTGATCTCCATTTATTTTCCCCATCATAATAATTATATGGAGTGAGTGGGGTATGTGCAGGATCATGATAGGCAAAAAAGTGGTGATATGATGGGTATGTGTAGGGTATGTGACTGACGACTTCTTTTTTACCCAAAATTGATGAAACAATTTTTTTTTAAAGGATATTCTTAGCTTTCCACCAATATAAATTATGCTTTACTTTGAATTTAATAAATAATTATTATTCATTTTCTATTTGAATTATGACTAAAGTCTTGATTGATAGGCTGATTGAAAAACATCTATAGCTTTCAAATGATGTCACAATTTTTGAATCCAAAATATGCATCACATTCTATGCTTCACATACTATAGGATTAAAAAAAAGAAGATTGAATTTCATGAATTCTTAACCAAGTTAAGTTGGTTAGACATATGAGTTTTCTAATTTTTTAAAAGTTGTAATAAAAAATTCATAGTTAATTATTTACTTGGAAATTTTTTTAAAAAAATATGCATCACATCGAGAAATGATTCCTCTACTTATATCTAAAATCTTATAAAAAAATATTATCATTTTATTGTGGTTAGGGTGGTAAAAAAAACACCTACTTATTTTTTCCCTGAAATTTAAGTGCTATTGCATTGAAATTTCAAATTTTCACCAAATAGATTTTTTTTTAAAATAAACCTGGTAGTTTAGGAACTACATTCAATTTTCTATAGATTCTATTCTTACATATTTTTCAAATAATATAGATACCTTATTCAAATTTTTGTACATCAAGTTTCCTAGCTCTGATTTTTCTAAATTTTATTGCCACTTAAGGGCTTGTTCTTTCCATGATGATCTTGCAAATACCCAGTGGCGTAATGTGGGTTGTATCCATGATGTTTGTTAAAAAAATACATAAATTTGAAGGAGAAACAACAATATAACCCTCACATTGCAAGAAAATTACCCTTGTTTCTAAAAATGAGCTTGTTTGCAATTTTCCAAGAAATAAACCAAAAGAAAAAATATGAAAATAATAGGTGAAATAAAGAAAATGGGGTGTGCCCACCTTTTAGGAGATGGATAGCTTAGGGGACCCTATTTCACTCTATTTCATTCAAGGAAACCCTAAAGATCTCAACCTAATGGCTCAATTAAGATAAGGAGTTTTCTATAAGGTCTCCTTGGGTGTGATTAAAGACAAAAGGGGGTTCACCAATAAGAAAAGATTAGAAAGAAGGAAATGTAAATGATATGAAAATCTAATAATGTAACCTATAATTTGAAACTTCAAATTAGAATGATAAACTGAGAATGACCAAAGGTGCACCTAGAAAATTGAAGATGCTTAAAACAATGTCTTCAATCCAAAAATTATGACTTTTAATGCACACTTGGGACTCATATGCTAGTTGGGGTGATTTAGTCCCAGTTTAGGGTTTCAAGTTGAATCTAGAATCCTGCATCTGATAAATTAGGATCTATAGAAAATGGCTAAAAAGTGGTATATTAAGAATCATATGCCCAAGGTGGTGATTTAGTCCTAGTGTCATCGTTGATCTAAAACTCTGATATCCTCTAGTGATATCTTGTAGCTTCTCTCCCTTCTAATCTTTGAGTCTAAAACTTTGAATTTTGACTTGTAGGTGACTTTCTATAATCTTGCAAGAAAGGTGACAACTTTTGACAACTTTCTCCAATCTTGCTCTTCAATGGATCTTCAACCTAAATCTACAAATCACATATGAAAGAGAGGGAAAAATGTTTTTTTAGTGGATAGGGGTTTTCCTTGGTCAAAAAATGTTTTGGTAATGGGTATGTGCAGGATCATGATGGGCCAAAAAGTGGCAATATTATAGGTATTTGTAGGGTATGTGGCTGATGACTTTTTTTTACCCAAAATTGATGAAAAAAAGGGTTTTTAGAGGAGATTCTCAGCTTTCCACCAATATAAATTATGCTTTAATTTGAATTTAATAATTTATTATTATTCATTTTCTATTGAATTTTGACTAAAGTCCCGATCGATAAGCTGATTGAAAAACATCTATAACTTTCAAATGGTATCACATTTTTTGAATCGAAACATGCATCACATTATATGCTTCACATACTATAGGATTAAAAAAGAAAAATTAAATTTCATGAAGTTTTGACCAAGTTAAGGTGGTCGACATGCGAGTTTTATATTTTTAAAAGTTGTAATAAAAAATCATAATTAATTATTTACTTGGAAAAAATTACAAAAAATATACATCACATCTGGACATGAGTCCTCTACCTATATATAAAATCTTATAAAAAAATATTATCATTTTTTTTATGGTTAGGGTGGTTAGACAGACACCTACTTATTTTTTCCCTGAAATTTAAGTACTACTATATTGAAATTTCAAATTTTCACCAAATAGATTTTATTTATTTTTAAATAAACCTAGTAGTTTAGAAAATACATTCAATTTTCTACAAATTCTATTCTTACATATTTTTGAAATAATATAGGTAACTTATTCAAATTTTTATGTCAAGTTGCCTAACATTGATTTTTCTGAATTTTTTGCCACTTAAGGGCTTGTTTTTTCCATGATCCTGCACATACCCTAATCAAACCTTGAAATGAATAGAAATAGAATGAAGGAATGGTGAATGAAAAAATAAGCTATTTTACAACTCACCAAACCATTGGAACAAAGACTACAATCTTGTATGAAATGGATAGCATGAATGTAGATCTTGACTCTTGATTGTATGTTATGAATCTAAGTGACTTGAATGCTTGCTTGAATCATGAAACCCTACATCACAAATGTTAGCTCAAAAACAAACGTGATGCTTGAATCTTGATTGTAGCTCATAAATTTTTGATAATCAACTCTTTAATGCTCTTGAATGATCTTGTGAAAGTAATCTAGAATTCTCATAAGGTCACTTGAATTAACTAAGAGAAAATATGTGAAATAACCTTGTATTTATACTTGTTTATGCCAAATTTCTTGAAATTACAACACTAAAAGATGACAACAGATCTAGGAGAATAAAATCCCACCAAGAACTTGAATTTAAAATAGGTCTAAGATAAGTGGGATGCATATGCCACTTGGGGCATATGAGTCCCATTAGCCTAGGCTTGAGATAAAAATTTCAAGAAATGTTAAGGTCTATGCCAAATTTAGGTTCATGCCCAAAAACTTAGGTGGGATCCATATGCCCAAGGTGGCATATGAGTACTAGATCACTAAATCTAGGACACACAATCAAAATACATAAAATTATTATTGGTTATTAGGTAAGTGTTAGGATTATCCTAAAAAAGATGCATTAATAAGGTCTGTGGATGCAAAATTGGACCAAATAGGACATATAGAAGCCTAGTTTAGTTGGGAGGGCCTAAAAAAGTGTGAAAATGTAGAGGGATACATTTTTCTACACTACATTTAGCTTCCACTTTAGTGAGAGGATGAATTTTCTTGAAAATCACACTAAAGTAGACAAACTCACATCAAGAGAGGTTCAAATTACCAATGCTAGTAAGATAGGACAAAAATGATCAAGAGGGTTGCGTAATCCCCCAGGATCAAGATCCTATGGCAAACCAACATAGGTGCAAAATAAATACATGTGAATAATGTAAGGAGCAATACCAAGGCACACACATACACTACTAAAGACAAGAGAAAAAGAAGAAAATACAAAAGGGGTGGATCAAACCTTGACCAGTTGTCTAGCACAATGTGGATCAGATCTAAGTTGTTTTTCCAAAAACATTTACAATTGGAACACAATTTCCACTATGCAAAAAATGTGCATGCTCACAAGGGCTATTGGAACCTGATGTTGTCCACTAGGTGAGCCCCCAATGAGACACATACACATGCAGTTGGCATGTGCTCACATAGGCAAGCAAGTGGCTATGGGAAAGTCATGCCTAAGTACGGCTCCCATACACTAACCATATCAAAGCTATACCTCCTAATAGATTTGATAAGGTGCAACACAACACAAGCATCAAGACTCATGATGAAAGCAAAAATTTGTATGCTAAGACTCATGAACAAATAGAATGGTTGCATAGGAAAGCAATGTGTTATGCAAGGTGGCCATATAATAGCTATTATAAATGCAAAATAGTGTAAGGTACATTCAAAGGAGTTTTTCTTAGTTCATGTAAGGTCTTAGGGGGGGTAATTTTAGTCGGTAGATTATTGTTGGAGGCTTTCTAATGGGTGGTGGGGTCGAGAGGGTGGTGGGGTCACTACAGGTGGGGGAGATCTTATGAAGGCTACTTAATATTGTTATGTTGAGATCATAGCTGATAGTGAGAAGCGGCTGAAGTCATAGCACACACCCCTTTCTCCATTCATTAGTCCCCATTACCACTAGTGCATTTAATCTTCTCCCCATAGAGCCATAGTGGCTGGTGCCCCACTTAATTAATTATCCTGGTAGCATAAGGAGGCAATAGTCTAGTTTTGGTCCCCAACACTAGAGTAGGGGGCTAGCTATAGCCCAAACTATCTATATTAGGGTAGATAGTCAGGTCAGAGCAAAAAATGAGCCTTGCTCTCTCCCCTTTCCAAATCACTCACTCTCATGATGACTCCAAATGGTAAGTCCTAACTGCTCACAGTAGTAGTACCGATAGAGAAGATAATGAAAAGGGCAATGAGAGCTGTACCTAAATCCATTTACGATCTCGAGTTTCCAGAAACATCACACTTCCACCTAGGTCCAGGCTGGCACTCAGCCCTAATTTGGATTAGAAAAGAGTGGGGCTATTCGAATTGGTCCTTGCAATTCAACATTAGCAAGTGTTTCCACACCATCGACCCACATCGACTCATCCCAATCATGAAGGAAGAGATCAATTGGGGGGTGGGAAAGAATAGTTTTTTCTTTTTCCCCATCCTTAGGGAACATTGTGCCTAATGTCTCCAAGAGAGGACCAATCAAATAATAGAAGATTCAAAACTTAGGGGACATAGTGTGTCACATCAAGCTACTCAGAGGAATATAATATGCTAAGAGAGATCATGATCTTAAAGGACATCATACCCAATGTCACCACAAAGAGAAAGACACATCACACGAAGTAAGAAGACTACACAATGAAACATGAGTTCTAAAATGTAAAAGAATAATGCCAATGTATGCCCCCACTTTAAAGAAATTTCTAAACACCATGTTGTGAGCAATTACTTTAAAGTAGCAAAAGATAAATGCTAACAATAAAGAGGACATGAAAGCTTATTTGGAAATCCCTATGCCAGGTCATATGTTTCCAAATGAAGCTATGTCATGATAAAGGGTTGCCCCCAAAATTAAATCCCAAAATCATATTAGGGATCCACAAATTTAGGGTCAGTAAGTCTTTGCTACAATGTTGTTAGAGAGCCCAGAACTATCATTCCCCAAATACTCATGCAATAGGAAGAATGACATAAAGAGAGTGAAAACAAAGAAAAACCTTTGGTTCAACATGGAAGAGACCTAAATGTCTTGACACCTTGCATCATCTCCAATAGGAAAAAACAAGACAAATGAAAAGATAAAGGAAAAGCTTTACAACATATAGAATAATGTAGGTAGAAATAGAGGAATGAACATGAAGATACATAAAAAAAAATAGCATGGGGAATCCCATTAGGTACATGCAATCACAAAAAGAACTTAAAAAAGAAAACAAAGACAAGACTAGTAAGGAACATGTGAGTCAACCTATATAGCAAGTCATCTGCATCCCAATCTTGTTCATCATATATGAAAGGTAGACAACTAGCCAAAGGGATAACAACAAGTGTCAAACTAGTGTCATCACCAAGCTCAACACTCTTCCTAGTAGAGTTATCATTTAAGCTCATAGAAGAGGAAAACGATGTATTCAATTCATTATGCACTACTTCATCAATTTTACCAACCTCATCATCATCATCATCCAAGTTAATCACAATGGGAGGTTGAATGATAAAATCTAAAGAAGGATTTATTTCTTGTTGCAGTTGTGATATAGGATCTTTTTGTTAAAGTGAAGAGGGAGACACATCGTGTATTGCTTCAGTGAGGTTTGGATGTTGATTTTATGTTTTTTTCTCTTCATTTAACCTCTGAGCAAGAGCATGACATCTATGTCTAGGGTATGTGCAAGATCATGATGGAAAAAATAGGCCCTTAAGTGGCAAAAAATTCAAAATAATAGAGTTAGGCAACTTGACATAAAAAAATGAATAAGTTATGTATATTATTTCAAAAATCTGTAAGAATAGAATCTATGGAAAATTGAATGTAGTTTCTAAACTACTACGTTTATTTAGGAAAAAAAAATCTATTTGGTGAAAATTTGAAATTTCAATGTAGTAGTACTTAAATTTCAGGGAAAAAATAAGTAGGTGTCTGTCTGACCACCCTAACCACAATAAAATGATAATATTTTTTTATAAGATTTTAGATATAAGTAGAGGACTCATGTCCCAATGATGCATATTTTTTTGTAATTTTTTCCAAGTAAATAATTAATTATGAATTTTTATTACAACTTTTAAAAATATAAAAACTCATATGTCCCTTAACTTGGTAAAAACTTCATTAAATTCATTTTTTTCTTTTAAATCCTATAGTATGTGAAGCATAGAATGTCACACATATTTTGGATTCAAAAAATGTGATACCATTTGAAAGCTATAGATGTTTTTCAACAGCCTATCAATCAGTACTTTAGTCATAATTTGAATAGAAAATTAATAATAATTACTTATTAAATTCAAAGTAAAGCATAATTTTATTGGTGGAAATATGAGAATATCCTTTAAAAACCCTTTTTGTTTCATCAATTTTGGGTAGAAAAAATTTGTTAGCCGCATGCCCATCATATTGCCACTTTTTGGCCCATCATGATCTTGCACATACCCTCTATGCTCTTTAACATTTTTATTTCTTTTGGTGTGATTTTAAAGTTGTGATTTTGTAAGAGTGGGTCTATCAACCATAGGTTTATTTTCTTCCCTAAGGGGAGGAATAGAAGGAACCATGGGAGGCTGTTCAACCACTTTCTCTTTAACTTTGTAAACTTGTTTTATCTTAGGAGGTGTTACAGGATTGTTTTCATTGTCTCTTGGTCTTTTGTAGGAGATACAAATAGTATCTATCATGGTTTTCTCTTGGTTATTTAGAATGTATTTAGGTTCAATCATAGTTTCATCAAGGATAGGAGGTTCAATCATGGGTTGAGGCATGTTTTAAACTTGGGATAGTTTTTCTATGCATTTCACTTTAAAATTTTGGTAGGATTTGAAAAAGAAGTCCTCAATAGGTTTAACAGGTTTCATAGGATTGGGCCAAAATAAATCCAATGAAAAATTCCCACGAGAAGACACATGATTAAAGCCACTATGATGCATAGTATAGATTTCATTTTCAAGTGGAAACTTTAAACATTTATGCATGACCAATGGGACAACTTCCATGGAGTGTAGCCATGGATAAGCAAGCTTCACATGAAATTGATCCAACATTGGGATGATGGAGAATGCGACATCTAATTGTTTTGGTCCAATTTTTAGAGGAAGGGTGATTGATCCCATCATAGCGCAAGAAAAACCATTATAAATTTTTATCCATGATTTCAGTTGATCATATGTTTCTTGATAAAGTTCATGCACAAGTAAGAATTCTTCAGTGATCACATATCCAAATATGGGATCAATTAATATCCCATTAGTGGGCTTGTCATTGATTTGGTCAACTATGTAAAGAGGACCATCAGGTGCATTTCTAATAATATCTTTATATGAGAATGCAATTTCAACAATATTTTTAGTTCAACCCTTATGAGGTTGAGTTTTGATCAATGCAACCAAACCATCCATAGGATTTTATTCATTAGTATCCATAAGACCTTGTTTATGAGTATCAATGTTGTCACTATCTGTGTCAACATTCATCACATCATTCTTCTTAGTTTCACTAGATTTGACAAATGAAATATTATGATTAGGCATAGGGTTGGTAAAGATTTACAAGTTTTGGTTGGGAGGGGCAACAGACTTATATTTCCTTGATCATTAAAACCTCTAATTTAAAGTCGACTAGAATCAATAAGGTTTTGTACAAGATGTCTAAGATTCGTACAATGTTATATGTCGTATCCATTTTGTCGGTGATAATGGAAATATGAATTTGATCTAAAATTTAGAGGTAAAGGATTATTAGGATTGAGAGTTTTAATCAAAGGTAAGGAAATCATTTTTTGTTCTAGAAGTTGTAACATTGTGTTATGGAGAGTATTTGTTAGGGGAGTAAATTGTCTAGCCAGATCCCCAAATGTAAAAGGACTTGTCTTCTTTATAGTAGCCACTTGGGTAACAAAATGTTGAGTTGGTTGAGGGGGTTTTAGTAGAAGGAAACCTTTATTCTATTTTCTAAAAGGTTAGTAAGTGTTATGGTTTGTGTATTTAGACTTTTCAGGATGGGTAGAGGTGGGTTTTGTTTCATGGTCCTACTAACCAAGTTTTGATAATCATGAAGGGAAGTACACAAGTGTACGAAGGAAGGAAAATTCATCATGCTAATATTATCTTGTATCTTAGTTTGCAAGTTCTCAATGAATATTCATTGAAGGTGAGGATTAGGAATCTTTACATCAATTTTGGAATAAAGCGATTGGTAGTGTGAAATGAAGTCAATAACCTTTTCATCATCCTTTTGCTTACACCTCGTCAAATCAGCGAATGCCATCTTAGAAGTCATTTGCACTTGGAAATGGCTAATAAAGGCCTCAACAAGTTCATTAAATGAATGATTTGAGTTATTCAGTAATGAATTGAATAAAGATAAGGTAATATCTTTCAAGGACCTAAGGAAAAGCTTAGCCAAAAGCTTATCCTCAAGGACAAAATCACTTTATAAGGTGGTGTAAAATTGGAAACAAGGTTAGAAGGATCTCCTTTCCCTCCATATTTATCAAACCTAGGAATCTCTATATCTTGTGGAATTAGCATTCTCAATATCTCCAAGGATAAGGGATTGATTTTGACATAGTATGTTAGTTGACCATTTTGATTTTGTTTTATGGTGGAAATTTTCTTTTGAAGGGATGAAACATTTTGCAAGAGTTGGTTAAGGATGGAATCATTGGTTGTGTTTTGAGATGGAGGCGTATATGTGTTTGAGGGTAAGTGAATGGAATGATTATGGGATGCAAAGTGGTAGGAGTGTGCCATAGAAAAATTTCCCCTTGTCATTTTCATGGCCTTTTAGGTCTTGTTTCATTGTGTTGGAACTATGTTGTTTTGATTTTATGTTGTAACATGTCTTGAACATGCTTATCTAGGTATTAAAATTCAAATAATGATGTCTTGTGAAGGTGTTGTGAAGTTTTGTGAGACATTTCTACATTCTTCTAGACTCTATTTATTACAATTTACCTAAAAATTACTTTTTTACTCATCAACAAGCCCTATTTTGAAGTGTTGTAAAGTCTTGTAACAAGCTTTCACGCTCTTCTAGGCATATTTTTACTATTTACACCCTTCTCATGCTTTATTTGGTCTCTTTGTGCCCTCATAAGTTGTAATTAAGTGTATTTTTGAATGTTATCCCAACAAATAACATTAAATACAACATTTTTTCCTGACACATGTTTTTAGGTCCTAGGTGGGACCCATTCACCATGGCTGGCGAATGAGTCCCCCTTGGCCCCAAATTCAAAATATTATAAATTTCCTTTTAGGATTTTATTCAAAATCACTTATTGTCGGTCTGTGATGAGGTATGAATAGATACTAAGGCAAAAGAATTGTATAAATAAGTGACTTTCACCTCATTTTACATCTACAATCTCCTCACTCACTCAAGCATTCAATCACACATTTCAAGCATTCAAGCACTTCACATCAATAATTCAAGAACTATTCAAGCACTTTGAAGTAGCCATTGACATTACTTCAGACTTGTATTATTAAGGGTTAGGTAAGTTGATAACACTTGCATGTTATTAGTTTATCTTTCTCTTTCATTTCATTGTATTTTCAAGGGTTTAATTACCAAAAGTGAGGTTTGACCAAGGAAAACCCCTAATCATTATCCCACTATTTCATGTTTTTTTGTAGCCCTTTGTTTGTAGATTTGATAGGTTATTATTTTTTGAAGATTTATTTTCAAGTCAACTAGGTGATTCAAGTCAACTTGAGTCAAATTCAATCTTGGAGAGTTATTTGTCCATTTTTTGCAGATCTGACTTTGACAACCCGACAAGCAAACATTTCCAAATTTGGTGTTGCAGAGTTGTCTCCTGATTTTTCAAAAATTTGGGAGAGGACTGATTCACTATGTGTGGTGAATGAGTCCCACCTTAGGAATGGAAACTTGAGTTTTGTCAAATTCCAGATCCCGACAAATAGAAACTAGCTCCCGACAAATTTTCACTAGTAGGTGGACTGATTCACCACCCTGGGTGAATGAGTCCCACTGTGAAAAATAAATGATTTCCATCAGCATCCAAAACACTCCAGAAACATCACAATTCCACTAGGTGCACTCAGATTCACCCATGTACCTTCTGTTTTGCATTATTTCTTCATTTACAAAGTTTTTGCATATCACAATGTGTTTTCAAACATAGTTGTAATAGCACTTTTGCATTGATTTTCAGTCATTCAAATTAGTAAATTGCACTTATTTAAGTTCATTTACATTAAACAACATTGCATACATTCTGATTTGAGTGATACATTAGCATTTTTGGCCCTATCTCTCTCCTTTTAGGTGAGAAACCCTAGAAGTACAAGAGTAGTCCATAGGGTCCCAAAAATCTCAAGGAGATATGACATGCAATGGCAGAAAGGTACAAGGATTGTTAGTGGAAATACCCAAGGTAGGAAAGACATTACTAGTAGGTTGAATCATTGGTGTAACTTGAGGGTTGGTATAGGTAGGAATAGAGGCAATGGTTGTAGGAGGAATTTGAGTTCCTCCTTGGATTTGGACATTGTTCAAAGGTTGAGCACAACTAGTGGTTGAGGTAAGGTATTTTCAAAAAATCTGATCTAAGTTAGTTCTATTCCTTTTTCACTTTCAATCATGTAGTGTATGTTATCCATGGAAGGGATAACAGTATTGGAAATGTTTTCAATACTCACTTGTTGTAGGTTTTCTAACTCTTCATGGATTTGGATTGTTTTCTTGGGGGATACTAGACACCATAGTTTCAAAACTTTTCACACTACTTTAAGGTAGAGATTTGTTAAGGGTATGGTTTGTACCTAGTGAACTAGTGTCAACACTATGAGTGAAAGAGTTAGATAACCCAAGATCCATGAAAAATGTGCTATTGCAGGATGACATGAGTCTCAAACTATGTCTCACTATAGTATTAGCAATAGGACACCAAGTTGTAAAGATCATGCAAGGGACAATCAATGAATGAAAGATAAATGCAATGAACACAAGATAAATGATATAATTTAATTTTGATTCAAATGAAATTAAGCTAGATGCAATGAAATGAATGAAATGGAAACTTAGTAACCTTAAAAAAATATAACAACAACAAATAGAAGCACAAATAGAAGATTTTTAATGCTATAAAATGTAGTTTCAGGTTTGACACAGGACTAAACCATTGAGAGGGATGTATGAGTCCTAGTTAGGGTTTTTGAAGGGTTCAAATGATGAAAAATAATCAACACAAAATTCTTATAAATAAGGTAAAACAACCTATACTAGGACTAAATCACCCAAAGGGGTGAATGAGTCTCATATTAGGGTTTTGCAACTAAATTTAGTAAATTCTAAGTGAATGTTAAGGTTTCTAACTTGTATGCAGTCTTGACTATGTGCAATTACATATTTCAAATGAAATTCAATGATGGAAGATGAAAAATGTAACCTATATGCGCTTTCAATAATGCAATATTTAGAAGCCCTAAATACAAATTAATTAATGCAAGATCTAATGCAAAGCTAATGTAAGCTAGATCCAGGACTATGATGCACTCCAAATAAAAAATAAGGTGTCCAAAGGCTACAATCACCAAAACAAAATAAAGAAAATGGGGTGTGCCCACCTTTTAGGAGACAGAAAACTTAGGGGACCCTATTTCGCTCTATTTCATTCAAGGAAACCCTAGAGATCTCAATCTAATGGTTCAATCGAGATAAGGGGTTTTCTATAGTATCTCCTTGAGTGTGATTAAAGACAACAGGGCATTCACCATTAAGAAAAGGCTTAGAAATAAGGAAATGAAAATGATATGCAAAATCTAACAATGTAACCTAGAATATGAAACTTCAAATTAGAATGATAAACCGAGAATGAACAAAGGTGCACTTGGAAAAATAAAGATGCTTGAAACAAGGTATGAAATCCTAAAATTATGGCTTTTAATGCACACTAGGACTCATATGCCAATTGGGGCAATTTAGTTCCAGTTGAGGGTTTTAGGCTGAATCCAGAACTTGCAACTAGTAAACTAATATCTATAAAAATTGATTGAAAATTTGGTATACTGGGACTCATACACTCAAGGTGGTGATTTAATCCTAGTATTAGGGTTGATTTGAAACTCTAATATACTCTAGTGATCTCCTATAGTTTCTCTCCCTTTCAATCTTTGAGTTTGAAACCCTGAATTCTAACCTGAAGGTGACGTTTTGTAATCTTGCAAGAAAGGTGACAACTTTGACAACTTTAACAACTTTCACCAATCTTGCTCTTCAATGGATCTTCAACATAAATCTGCAAATCACAAATCAAAGAGGGAAATTTTTTGTTTTGTTAGTGGATAGGGGTTTGGCTTGGTCAAACCCCATTTTGGTAATCAAGCCTTGAAATGCATAGAAGTATAATGAAGGAATGATGAATGAAAAAATAATCTATGTAGCAACTCACCAAACCCTTGGAAGAAAGGCTACAATCTTGTATGAAATGGCTAGCATGAATGTAGATCTTGCCTCTTGATTGTATGTTATGAATCTCGACTTGAATGCTTGCTTGAATCGTAAAGCCCTACATCACAAATGTAAGGTAAAAAAAACATGATGCATGATGACTTTGACATGATGCTTGAATCTCTATTGTAGCTCCAAAATACTTGTTAATCAACTCTTGAATGCTCTTGAATGCTCTTGTGAAAGTAATATTGAATGCTCATAAGATCACTTGAATTCACTAAGAGAAATTATATGAATTAACCTTGTATTTATGCATGTTTATGCCAAATCTACCAAAATTACAACACTACAAGAGGATGTTAGATCTAGGAGAATAAAATCCCACCAAGAATTTGAACTTAAAATAGGTCCAAGCTAAGCATAACTCATATGATAGTTAGGTTGTATGAGTCCCACTAGCCTAGGCTTGGGACACAAATTTCAAGAAATGTTAAGTTCTATGCCAAATTCAAGTTCATGCCCTGAAACTTAGGTGGGACCCATACATCCAAGGTGGAATATGAGTCCTAGATCACCAAATACAAGACACATAACCCAAAAATATAAAATTATTATTGTTCATTAGGTATGTGTTAGGATTATCCTCGACAAGATGCATTAAATAAGGCTTGTGTATGCAAAATATGACCAAATAAGGCATAAAGAAGCCCAGTTTTAGCAGGGAGGGACCAAACAAGTGTGAAAATGTAGAGGGATACATTTTTCTACACTACAATAGGTACTTGAACAAAATGGAAATGGTTGTTCCACCTTTTGTGAGATGGAACTTGGACCTATTTCAAACTTTAGTTCATTAGGAAACATAGATCCCTCAAGAAAATGACTTGATTGAGGAATGGTTAGGGGATTACTAGTGTAGTTGGATGGTGGTTCACCATTAAATGAAGCTTCAAAGGAGAAATGCAAACACTTATGCACAAACCCTAAAAACTTGAAAGCACGAAATCAAATTGACAAACAAAATGAAATAGAAAAGTACTTGTAGAAGTGAAGAGGCCAAAACAAGGTTTGTAAGTACACTAGGACTAATACACCAGGCTAGGCATATGAGTCCTACTATAGGGTTTCTGGGAAGAATTTGGAATCTTCTGATGACTTATTAGGATCTGTTGAAAGCTTACAAAAGGGGTGTACTAGGACTAATATGCCCAATTGGGTGATTTAGTCTTGTTGCTAGGGTTTGATTTGTAATTTTGTGGCCTCTAGTGATCTTTTGTAGCTTTCTTCCAATCTAATCTGTTAGTCTTAAAGTATGAATTTTGGCTTGTAGGTGAGTTTCCATGAAGATGATGACTTCTTGACAACTTTTTTCAGCTTTTCCTTCAAAGGATACTCAAACTCCAATTCACCTAGATTTGTAAACACACATCAAGAGAGAAAATTTTTGTTTTGTTAGGGAATAGGGGTTTTCCTTTGTCAAACCCCATTTTGGTAATTAAACCTTGAAATGAAATGAAATAGCATGAAGGAATGATGAATGAACAAATACTATGTTGCAACTCACCCAACCCTTGAAATGAAGGTTGCAAACTTGTGTCAAATAGATTCAACATATGTGGATCTTGACTCTTGATTGAATGCTTGAAACTTTGTCTTGAATTCTTGCTTGAATAATGAAACCTACATCACAAATATTAGCTCACAAGTACACATGATGCATGAAAACTTTGGCATGACGCTTGAATCTTGAATGTAGCTCCAAATGCTTAATGATTTGCTCTTGAATTCTATTGTAAAATCTATAATTCTCTTTAGGATGCTTGACTCAATTTTTTTCTAGGATAAATTATGTGAAATAGCCTTGTATTTATACTTGTTTATTCCTAATTTCCAAAAATTACAACACTACAAGCCGACATTCAGAAATTGAATCTAAGGATAATAGAATCTCACCAAGAATTTAAATTAAAATAGGTCCTAGGTTAAAATGGGACTCATATGCAAGGTTGGGCGTATGAGACCTAGAGGCCTAAACTAGGGACACATACTTAAAGAAGTGTTATGTTTAATGTATCATTTGAAATCAAGTCTTGAGACCTAGGGACAACCCATATGCCTAGATGAGCATATGGATCATGTTGTGCATATTTTGTGCACGCGCCCCACCAAAGGTAGGGACGCCTACTTTTTTCACTTTTTCCTTACTCCTGTTGACTTGGTCCTTGCATGCTTGCCTCACTTTTGCCTTCATTTTTTGACTTTGGGGACAAGTTTCCTATGGATTTGGGATGTTTCTGTGATGCCTAAGTGAACTACCAAGGTTTCGTTGAGTTTCAAGAAGTTGCAAGAATTTCATTGTGGGTCGTTGTACCTCCATTGTTGTTTGCAAGAATTTCTTTGTGGGCCACCATCCCTCTATTGTCCTCTACAAGAATTTCTTTGTGGACCACCATCCCTCTGTTGCCGTCCATGGGAATTTATTTGTGGGTCACTATGTGTGGGTCACCATGTGTGGGTTTCTGTGTGTGGATTGTCGTTTTAGGGAGGTGGACCCTTCGACTTCCCCCTTCCAAATCTCCACATTCCAAGAAAGGGTGCAAAATTCATTTTTTCATCATCTAGGGCCTATAAAATGAGTGTCTTCACATGACTAAAGGGGTTTGTATCAAATTTTCCATATGTCTACACATTGCAGAAATTTCACTATGGAAGTTCATTCATGAAACTCTATTTGAGAATTGTCTTTGTAAAGGGTGGTAGACCCTCCAGCTTCTGCATTCCAAATTTTTTCATTTTTCAAAATGAGTCAAATATTAAGAAAATATGTCTTGGCACTGTTTCTACCCCTTTCCCCACATGCTAAACTTGAAAAATCTCAAATTTACTATGTTTTGTGAAGTTGCTGGAATTTCATTATGAGTCACCATCCCTCCATCACCATCTGTGGGAATTTATTTGTGGGTCACCATCCCTTCATTCACATCCACAAGATTTTTTTTGTGGGTCACCATCCCTCCATTGGCATTTACAGGTTTTTGTGTGCTCAATGTCATTTTTAAGGAAACATACCCTTCGGCTTCCGCGTTTTTTGAAAAGGGCCAAATCATAGATGAATAGGTATAAGCAACCTTCTAATGCATATTCCATGTGCTTAATTTGAAAAAACTCAAAATTGCTAAGAGTTGTGGCTTTGTAGAACTCCTTATGCGGGAC
Source organism: Sequoia sempervirens (assembly GCA_007258455.2). Classification (NCBI taxonomy): domain Eukaryota; kingdom Viridiplantae; phylum Streptophyta; class Pinopsida; order Cupressales; family Cupressaceae; genus Sequoia; species Sequoia sempervirens. Next base: position 9,320 of record VDFB02063391.1, on the reverse strand, counting down.
ACTGTCTCTCGAACACCATCACTTAATGACCAAGCTTTAACGCTTTTCCAACTCACAGTGCACACATCCTTCAAACCTGCAAGAGCATCAAAGCTTCATCTAATGACTTCAAGTGTCTCACAACCCATTTTCACCCTTGCTTAATCATTTAGGATTATTTTCCCTTTTATCGTCATCCCCAGTTTGCCCGAAGCAACTAAGTCAAAATGTTATGCAGAACAATTTGTGTGGGTAGCTGCATGTGGGTGGTTGTTTTCCCATTGTCATTCCCTAACATCCTTACACCCCCTACCCTTTCGCATGGCGGGTTCCACAAGGGGATTTTCCCTTTCCCAAGTTTTAAAGTTGTTGGCACACACATTAGGTCCTCGAGCTCACTACAGGTCTGCCTAAGTGGATCACTGCCTATAGACTACCATCCCTCCAATGTCATTCCTAATGAAAAACATATGAAGGTGGCCTGTTAGCTCCATCCCGCATCTCCTAAATTTGTAAAACTTGCACATGTAGCCCTTAACATATGAGGCACCTGTAGGTCCCATAGTGCAAACTTCCACCTATGGGTCATCGTGCTCTAAATTATGTTGCCTAATAGAGGAGATTCCAAAAGTCCTTCGAACTTACTACACCCAGATGCCTTAGACCTCCAAATGCATCAAGCTTAACCTGGTAATTTCAAGTGCCTTACAATTGATTTTTGCACATGCCAAAGTGCCTCACATGGAATTTGATTACCAAGTTCACCATGTGAAACTTTTTGCTATAGACAGCTGCCTGCGGGTCTTCATGGCCTTGGTGCCGTCTTTCTCCTAGCTACTTCGAATAGCTTCTAGCATAAAAGAAACCTGCACCCCTAAACCTGCATTTATGTTTATGGTCCAAATGAGCTCCAAATGTGGAACAATGATGAATATTATTATCTTTTAATGATGCATGGATGGATCTAACAATGAGTTTGTAGGATTTGACTAAGATTTTCCTTGATTTACACATGAAAGCACTTACAACACCTCTTATGTGTAGGATTCATGGAACCATGCTAAAGGCGTAGATTTTTATATGATTGGAGGGTGATTGCGACCACCAAAGGAGCTAATTATTTGAATATTGACATCAAGGGTAGTTCTACCTATTTGAATAAGCCTTGTTAAAAATCAATGACAGGCAATGCCAAGTTGAGAAATACTTTCAAACAAGGAGCAGGAGGGAGTTGTTTTATTTTCCACCAAATGATGATTTTTCAAGAGCTTTCCACTAGGACTAGGAGCAACATTTCTGCTTCTCAATAATACAAATCACCAACAAAGATCACTTGATTAGGGGTGTTGCCACAATAGTGGTTTACACTTTCTGGGAGATCCTGATTTTTACTAAAATCAAATATTTTTAGAAAATATAATGATTTATACCTTGAAAAGTTCCATTTCAAGGATTCCAATTGAAGAGGGTTTGATTAAACCACCTTAGACCAAGCCCCCTTGGATAGAACCCCGCTAGTTTTAAACCATGTCTATAATGGAGTCTCCTTTACACCTATCAAAATGCTGATGAAAAACCACTTTTGATTTACCTTTTGGGGGATCAAATGAATTCATTTAAAATTTATTTTTTGTAAGTATATAGTCCTTATTATAAGCTTCCAAAAAAGTATAATTTTGATTAAATTTAATTTGATTATTATATTTATTTTTTATTTCTTCTGAATGTAGGTTTTTCACCAAAAATCAAGCTCTTTGTTTTGGACATGCGGAAAAATAGAAGATTATAAAAAAAAAATCAAAAATATTAGTGCACCAGATATTGAAGTCCTTGATCCAACAAAAAAAATAAAATTGAATTTTGATACATACAAAAAAAATTACGTGTTATACGGTCACACTATGTCTGAATTGTAATTGGTTTGACTTCGAAACTTGATTAAAGAAAAAATATTCAATAAAAATTTATCTAACCAAGTGGAAGCATTGGATATCAGAGTTACAAACCTAAATTTTAAAGATATAAAATTTTATCTTTCATGGAAAAAAACTTATGTGTTATACGGTGAGCGTCGCTTTTTAAAAATGTTGTTTTATGAAAAAAACTAGTTTTCGAGGGAGATGAAAAAGAAGGGCAATTTGATTCCAAAATTTTTGAAATAAAAATATTTATAATCTATAGACAAAATTTCATGAAACTCTAGTTTGCATCATCTTCAAATTCCTCAAAGTTTAGTCGCTATAGGTGCCTAAAAGTGAAGATTTAGTTAAACAAAAATATTTCAGTGTCCAGTTTGGCCAAAAATTGTAAACCACTATTGTGGGATCACCCTTAGCTGAAGGGATGCTGTAAACACATCAGACAAAGGGAAAATATTAGCAACTCTCAGCTACAACAAAGAAGGAAGTTAGTACAAGACAAAATAACTATAGTAACTAAAAGAAAAAATAGGCTACAAGACAAAATAGAGAAGAGGAAAAAATAGCCTATTTTAAATTGTGAAATATTAGGGGTAGGTGAAACCCTAGCTTGTATTTAATCTCGGCCACACATTGTAATTAAATCCTATCCATTCATTTGGGATTTGGAAAACTATAAATAGGGGCTTGCTCCTCATTTTTAAGTGTTGGTGAATTGGTGTAAAAGAAATTTTGCAGCAATAGAAAGAAGCATTGCATGAATTTGGGTGTTTCTTTTGAGTTTATTCATTATGCATGCAAGATTCAACTTCCATGTTAGATTTATATTGTAGTTTCTTGAATGGATTTGATAATGGTTGTTACAGTATTTGATTGACTTTTATCCCATACTTTTGCCACTTCTTGATGACAAACTCCTATGTAAAGTTATCTTGGGCTTGTTTATTTCATTATTGCAACCTAATTCAATTGTGTGTTCATGACTTGAATGCACAATTTAAGAATTTACAGACCTTAGGAGATTGCACTAGTTTTGTGTAGCTGTAGGTTCCTCTTGGTCAAAAAAAACTTAGTTTATGGGAGTCTGTCTACTATAGCATCATCCATTGTTACTTCTCATTCATAACTTTGATTTAGAACATCCCTCTCAACCCTTTCCTCTTTTGCTATTTTTTAGCTCCTCATTAGTGTAGGATTCCAAGCATAAAAAAAGATAAATCTGATGAACATGGTGAGTTTTAGCTTTTTTTTTAGAGTGAGTAGCCACTATTCATTCACTTCTAGCACCATGAAACTCTATCTACAGATTGAACTTCCCATGCTTTGTAAACCATAAAGGCCACCTATGATTACCAACAAATCACATCAACCAATTGAAAGTTATTCCAAGAATTTTCATGGCCTGACATCGGAGAGACCTTGGGGTGGTGATCTGGAACTTGTTTGAAAATTTATACCTTTCAAGAGAGGTAGTGCACTTGTGTGCTACCTGTGTTGACAAGTGCAAAAACACCCATGAACAGAACTGGCACTAGAAGGAGGGCTTGACTATGCAAAACGCTACAAAGCTAGAAGGTTTAAAGCACTTTCAAGTAAAATTTGAGATAGAGAAGATCTCATCATATGCTGTAAATTTAAAATCAAAAATTTGAAGACTAGTAGTATTTGAGTTGAGATGGAGTAGAAATTGCAAATCAACATCACTCAACTGCAAGATCTAAATAGGAGATTGAGGAGGCTATTGCAACATTTTGCATTGGCAGACAAGGGAAAAATCCATGCACTTGTAGACACAATGAATTAGAATGGCTAACCTTCTTGGGCAGAATTGAAAGGGTTTTGCGCTTGGAGAAATTCCCTTTTGGGAAATATACCAACCATTAGCTCCTATAGACCCAAAAGAAGAATTGGTTAGCATGGTAGCGAAGGCCTTCAAGGAGTTGATTCAAGAACACTTGAGCAATAGGGATGGACTAAGGCTAGAGGAGGTACTCATGGCTAGGTTGTGAAGATTCCATAATGGACCTCATTCAAAATTCAATTTCCCTTCATGCGAAGACATCATTGTCCAAGTCAAGAGTTTTTTAGACAAGTTAGAGCAACCGACTCTCAATGAAGAGGAGTCATCCACTGAGGTAAGCACTAGTAGAATTTGGCAAATAAATGACTACATGACTAAAATTTTTAGTCACGTGACTAAAATTTTTAGTAATGTGACTAACACTAGTAGAATTTTACAAATAAATGACTAATCTGGTCATTTATAAGTGACTAATTTGGTCATCGAGTAAAATCACAACTAAATGACTAAATAAATGACTGATATCAGACAAATAAAAATAACTAAATAAATGAATAATATCAGACAAATAAAAATGACTAAATAAATAACTAAATAAAAGACTATTACTCCTCTATTATTTTTTCTTTCAAATTTGATCATAATCCATAGAGCTTAAGCCCCCCTCATGGGACCCCTATCTAAGCAAGCCATTTGGCCACCTAGGTTGCTTGGTGCACCAAAAATACCTATTGTGTGGAAGACATTTCCTCTCGGTGCAGTCTTAAGGCCTTCACATATTTTATAAAAAAAATTAACATTTCACAAATAAAAAATGACTAAACAATTAGTCACACAAATAATTTGGTCCTACAATCATGTTAGATAACATATAGTTCTACTAGTGATTCAATAAGAGTTATGGTACATATAATACATATATTATCAATTATTTCAATCTATTTGAATAGATCATTTAAGGAGTCAAAAATCAATAGTGTTATTCCAATAGTCCACCATGATGGGGTCATAGAGGAAGCATGTTAAAGAGCCCTAACTTCACTACATCTAAGCCCAAGAGTGCGAAGTATGTTGGGGAGCCCTAATCTAGATTTATCTAAATTTATTTCATTCCATTATTTAACATTTATTATTAATTATTTAAGCTAGCCACATGCAACTAGAATTTGTAGCACATCCATGCACAAACACATACTCTCTAACATATTAACATACATATAGTTTTCTATCAACACAATCCTTCAACCTCCTTTAGGCGCAAGTGTTAATATATATTCCTCTCTTTATATAGAATTGTCCCCCCCTCTATCTCTCTTTCTTTTTTCTAATCTCTCCAAAGATCAATTAAACTATTAGATTTTTATATATTAATTTAATTTATTCTATATAAAAATATATGAATTACTAATTATAATAATTATAATAATTTTATATTTTTTTATTATAGAATACAATATATAATATATTATAACCTATATTTATATATTAATTTAATTTATTCTATATATAGAATACAATATATAATATATTATAATATAACCTATATTTATATATTAATTTAACTTATTCTATATAAAAATATATGAACTATTAATTAATTATAATAATTTTATATTTTTTTATTTTATTATAGAATACAATATATAATATATTATAACCTATATACTATTAAAAATAATTTATTTAGCCGATAGGCTATATATAGTGTGAGATTTCCATCGTGAATTTGTCTCATGCCGGGAAGTTGTCTCATGTTGGGTTTTTCTGTCGACAAAACCTCGCCTAGGACATTTTGATGCCGGGAAACATGGCTGCCTGGGGTTAAATGAATGTAACACTCAGTTTTTAATGTTGGCGTGTCTCTGTGTTTTCACCAATCCACCTCATGTTGCCTGGCGCTGCTATGGAGGTGCTTGGCACCTGTGTTGGAGCTGCTTCGTCATGGTGAATGTTTGGTATTAAATTCCTTCAGCCTTACATACTGTTTATTGCCAATAGATTGAGGCCCATCTAGGGTTTCAGGTGATTCAGCGTGGAGGGAAAAAAATTGAATTCGAGATGAATCACAACACAATCCCTAACCTAAACCCTACCGTCTCTCATTCTCAATTATTTGGTTCTTCACTCACTATATTTTCAAACTACTCCTCATAATTCAAAAGATGCAAACATCTTGTGCAAGTCAGAGTAATCTGTAAGTGAGGAGGATTTTTTTTTTTTCTGTGGTAGTCTACAATGGAGTTTTGGGGTAAGCCTTCGGCTATTATTTCAAAGGCATCATTTTTGCTCTATTTATGTTTCAATTTGCTGTGAAGTTCAGTTTGTTCGATGAATTTGTTGGGTACTTTAATCTTTGATTCAGGAATGAGATGATAAAAAATAGATAACCAATGAAAAGGCCTCTGGTGAATAGAGGGCAATGCAAAAATTGTAAAAACAAGCATTGGCATAATTGGTAAAGTTTCTTTTATAATGAAAATATCCATGCTCATAATGGATTTAAGAATACAACAATTGGGTTCGTGAAAGAAATCTAGGAACATTCATGGGACAATAATAGTATTGTGCCTATTTGAATTCATAATTGAAAAACAATGGCATAGCCAGGGTTTATGTCTTGTTAATTTTTTTTTCAGTTGCCAGAAATGCTTCAAGGTGGAAAATGTTTCCTAGCTGTTTGGACATTTTCCAATTCTTAGATTCCCTGGAAATGGGCATCTGCTTGCCAGGAAACTTTGTATTCCCTTGACTTGACATGCAAAAGTGTTTTCCTATTTTAAGTTGTGTGGTATTTAAGCATAATAATTTATGTCTGTGAGTTGAGTACCTCAATTTGTACAAAAGTCATAAATTGATAGAAAAATGTTATAAGCTAGGAGGGTCATGGAGTCATGGAAGAACAACATTCTCTACAATTGATTTTTTTGTTATTCAATAGACTAAGGAGGAATGTGAGTATTTAATCAGTCTTGCAAATCCACACATGGTGAAGTCAACTGCGGTGGATAGTGCAACTGGAAAAAGAAAAGACAATAGGTTTGTGAATGTTTCTTTCATTGTTGGTATTGTGCATAAGATTTTTATGATAGATTTTTGGTAATGTTGTTTCTTAGGATTATATTTTCCCCATATGATAAATTGTAGATTTGGTACAAGCTCAGGAACATTTTTAAGACGAGGACAAGATAAAATTATAAGAGACATTGATAAAATATTTGCTGATTTGACCTTCATACCAATAGGCATGTAGCCATTGATTTGTTCATCCTTAATGCTCTTTTCTAAAATTTCAATTCTAGTATCTATCATGTGTTCTTGCTATTTTGACTCATTGTTATAGCTATAATTTTGGTTTCTTACATTTGCACTACTATTCAGGCACCTTCTTTTAGGGTTGAAGAAGCTAGTTTCATACAAGTAGCTAATCGGTGGAAGGAACTTTTTAGAATAATATGAAAATATGATTCATTCTCTTTTTATTTTCTTTGGTAACACACATGTGTTGAAAGCCCCTGTATACGGCAATATAAGGCATTCAAAGAGGACTGTGGCTAGTTTGAGTTGTTCAATGTTACAAATTGGAAGAATTGTCTCTAACAAGGTTGGACGTATGCCTTTGAAGGACATTTTGGAGAACAATGGCCATTGAAGATTATATGTCATCCTTATGCCTCTTGGTGAAAATGGTGATATGTCAGAGTTGTGAGTATAATTGATTGGAAAAATCATGACTTTTGTCTCCAAAAAAAAGTGTTTATTAGTGCCTATTATTACTGTTATTATTATCATTTTTTGATTGTTAAATTTACCTACTAGGGCGTCCTTCAATTTAGAATCACAATGTGGGGTTGGGGGGGCTATCTACACCTCCATTAAATTTTGACAGTGATGTAGGATCAACTTTGTGAATCTAACAAGAAAAATAATACTTAATGGTAGTGAGTGAAATATATTGTGTTCCAAATTCAAGTATCCTAGTGACTGTAAATCTCCAAAATTTTCTGTGAGATCACCTTCGTGAACTTTGCATTTCCCTGCTTGTAAGGTCACTAATGATTTAAATCTTGAGAATTTATCATGAAGATTCGATATGTGCATAAGCATTTGGACAGATCTAGAAGTCACAGGTGTAAAAAATTTGACATATTTGGAAGCTCAACCAATTTACAACATTTTCCAAGTCTAAGGTTTTCAAGAGTTACAATGTTACATATCTCTACTGGTAGCTTCTTTATACTTATGCAATGATACATGTCTAGAGAGAGTAAAGATTTCAACTCACCTATCAACCTAGGCAAACTTGTCAAACTACTGCAATGCCTTAAGTCCAAAAAGATTAATGATTTGAGCTCACCAATATCCCATGGCAAAGACTTTAACTTGCTGTAGCCTTCTAGAAGTAGATATTCCAAGTTTATGAGGCTCCCAATTTGAGGAAGTTCCATTCCAACAGTTGTTCATCACTAATTCTTTCAAACAGACTAGCTTTCTAATTTAAACTGGCAAATGAGATACCTTTGTGCATTCTTTCATGCACAAACTAGACAAGCATTTAAGTTCACCTGTTGATGGTGGTAAAGTGGTTAGGCCATGACATTTGCTGATGTCCAAATATGTTAGATATTTCAAGTTCTTTATAGATTCAGGCAAGCATTTTAACCTAAAGCGTCTTAGTAAAATCAATTTTTTAAAATTTGCAGAAGGGAGATTAGAGAACTCTTGTATTTTAGTTGATGACAGAGCAAGCATTTCAAGGAGTTTGAGCTCTGCAAGATAGTTGGGCAAGACTTTTACACCATAACAGTAAGTCCAGGACAAGATCTTCCACATCCAATTCCCCATCTAATATAAGATACCTGATGCTCTTGGTTTCTTGACTAAGTATCCAACTAGGATTAGCATAGTAAAATTTATACTTGGTTATGTCCTCAAAGATAAACCAAGAATCATAAGCATCCAACTAGCTTTCTTTACCTAATGGCTCTTTAGCACTTGTTGCACTTCATGAAGCTTCCATAGGCGGCTGTGATTGCTAGGCTCTTTGTATTTTTTTGCAACAATAGCCCTTCCCATGTCTTGTAGGTGATGTTGGATCATGAATTTTCCATCATCACTTATTTTGATAGGGACTTGAGTACCAAATTCATCACATTTATGTTTGGAGCCAAATCTAAAGCTTCCCAAAATTGTGATTGTCGTTTCAGTCTCTTTACTAATAAATATATAGGCTATGACGAGGAATATTTCCTTCTCATTAGAATTAAGACCTTCATAGCTAATTTTGAACCTTCCATGGATGCTATCATACCTGGCACTCTCTAGCTGCTTCAAATGCTTCAAGCCAAAAGCTTCTCTCTCGCTTACTATAAAGGAAGCTCCCAATAACCTCTAGTGAAAGTGGTAAGCCATCATAGTACTTCACCACCATGAGAGAAAGATCTTCAAATGCTTTATGAGGACTTTTCTAGAGAAAAGTGTGCCAACTGAATAATTGAAGAGCTTGATAATCAGAAACCCCCTTCAAATCATAGATTTTATCATCTTTTTTACTACTCAAAACATTTTTTGTGAAAGATGGATCATACAGATTGACTTGATATCTAAATTTTTAAAAGTTATGC